>JAAEAF010004986.1:0-26154 GCA_011037195.1 Triatoma infestans | reverse complement strand
GACATTTATTGAAATATTGTTAACTTTTTCAAATTTTTTTATCTGATGAAGTGGAGTAGGAAAAGAAATGCAAGAAAAATTATACTTATCCAGTAGACTGTTGTATTTACTCACTCTCTGTGCATCTTTTGTGACGAATTTGGCAAGAACAGAATATTGAAAGCATTTATTGTCATAGTTCTTCACATTAATACATGCTTTTCTACTAGCTATTTTAGGTGGTAATGTTATGTAAGTACTTCCTCGAAGAGGATTATGTTTATTTATTTTTGTTCTAATACCGTCTATTGCTAATAATGTCCAACCACTGTTTTTTAATTGACTTTCTTGCAATTCTTTTTCCAATTTCAGAAAAGCTTTATCGAGTATCTCTGAAATATTTGACTCCTGAAAGACTTGTGTATTTTTTGTTTTAACTGCTGCTTCTAGAATCTCTCCTAACTGATTTATTAAAACACAGTCTACAAATAAATTTAATTTAATTGCATTATGCTCTTGAGTTTCTCTTTGTAAGAGATAAATAAGTTTATCTTTTACTGAGGAAAGAAACTGTGGAAGATCAAAGTTATTATCACTGCGAATAAAAAATGACTTTAAGCGATTACCAAATCCTGTTTCATACAGGAGAAGTCCCTCATCATCCTCTAGTTGAGCTAGAAGTTCTCCTACTTTAGGTTCTAGTTTTCTTTTCTTTATAGGAGGTTCACTCATACAGAATTCTTCATGTCTTAATAAATTGTGTAAATTGTAAAAATGGTGTCCACATTTTGAACAGATTCCAGCAAACTGTTCTTTACAAGTAATTTGATGTTGTTTCTTATTCGCTGTTATAGAAAAGCGTTGTCCACAATTTCTACAAGTTAAATTGTCCATATTTTATTAAATTGGTGTCCAATAGAAATGTCGAATCGCCTTAGCGCAACTATTACAACGTACAACAGGTTGGTATTCAAATAAATGTTTTAAACAATTAAAACACTTGTTTTTCTCCCTGTGCAGATCTTTATTTCTTCGTAAAATTACTTTGTGCTCTTTACAGAACACAACGTTCCTTCCCGATAAAAGATTCTGATCAATTACAAGAAGAGCACACTCCAAACAGAATTGGATTGACTCATCCTCGAATAAATTATCTATGTCATAATTATGGCTTACAGTGGAATAAGTTGTTGTTATATATGATGATCGAATACAAATGTACCTAGTGTACGGTACTTCATCAAGTTGACTACTGAGATTACTGTTAAGTACAGGCATGTTAATAAACTATTATTTAGCAATTATTTTTTAAAGTGCCGTCTAAAAAATTTAAATAAATTCTATCTTGAAAGATTTATCCGGGTTTAACCCTTTGTTAAGTACAGGCATGTTAATAAACTATTATTTAGCAATTATTTTTTAAAGTGCAGTCTAAAAAATTTAAATAAATTCTATCTTGAAAGATTTATCCGGGTTTAACCCTTTATAAATAAGTCCAACGCTTAACTCTTTATAGTTAGTTATAAGTTCATCTTCAATAACATCATTGAACACTTTTGTCAAGTAACATTTATAAAAATGATTAGTGCTATCTGTCTGCAAAGTTACCTTAACGGCTGGCCCGTACTTAGTGTTTGTTTTCTCAAAATATTTTATATAATAGATTTTATGTTCCTCAAGGTCTCTAATAGATTTATATTCTGTTTTGTAACTGCCTACTTTATTTAAAACTTCTTTAAAATCGGACCTCTATAAATAATAAATAAGAAAAGTATAGGATAATATTTAGATCAGTTTTTCATAGCAATTAAATATAAATAAACAAAAAAAAACGTACAAATCATTAAATGTTACTCACTGTTGTGTGTTGGGTGAGCCTTCTCTAGCTGATAAAGCAAAACTTAACTAGCAAGATATTTTTCACTCTATATATACATTTCTAAACCCACAGCGACCCCCCGTTTCTTACCAAATAGAACAAAACTTAATAGTAATAACTTGCAAGAGTAAATTCACTGTTTATATATCTTTTCTATAGTCCTACATTCAGAGCTAGAAATCTTAGTACTTGTTTTTTTTTTTTTTTTTTGTTTACACTATAAGTGAGTGTGCTGACCATGGTGAAGGAAAGTATATACAACGATAATTATTTGGATAAAACCTACTCATTTCTTCTTATTTGTCATGTAGAAGAATATATGCAAAGAAATTACTTTGATAAACCTACACATTTCTTCCTTTACTACTTGGAGAAGAAAATAGTAAAAAATGAAGTTTAGTCCCACGTAGAGTAGTCTGATGATATACACACGTATTTGCATGTCACATGCAACATGTACCATAAAATGTATAAAGAATTGATTCCAGATAAATAAAGTAAAATAAACCTTCTTGGATAAATGCAATAAAAAAATAAACATTTAATTGTTTATAAAATTATATTTATTTATCACTTGTTACATTTTCTTTAAAAAAATTTAAAACTAGTGGTTTACATAGATTATTTAGAAAACTAAATTGTCTGTTAATATTTTCGAATAAACTCATTAACTTGATAAATTCATTTCTAAATAAACTGAACTTAGGAGGATTATATTTCAGAAGTTCTTCGAGCCAAGATGCTTTTCCTTGAATCACCATACTTTTTCTAGAAAAATTTTCAAAGAATATTGTTGAATTCAGCAATTGAATTTCACTAGTAGAGAGTTTGTTTTTCTTGCTAAAGAAATTATTACAAATTTTCTTACTATTTTGCAGCATATTCCATTCTTCTTCAGTCAGATAGATAAGATCACTCTTCTTTTGTGATTTCAAAGCTATCAAAGGTTCACCTAATTCTGACAAAACTAGCACCACTAGCTTAGTGTTGCTAGTATTCAAAGAGAAACTTGTTGTAAGTTGTAATCCAATGTAAGTAGACATGTTCACGACTGAGAAAATAAGTTATCTAAAAGATGCTATTACATCGATTACCCCTCTTTTTCAACGAACAAATAGTTTAAAGCGCAATGAATATAGTGCGATATCCAACCTATTCTGTCACACACACAGGCATCAGCTTTCATCGCAATTTTGGGATTACACCATTCGCAGTTTTCATAGTGTCCATTAGTGGTTTTTATAAAAAAAGATCTTGATAGTTCTTCTAATTCTTTCAAGTTAGAATCTATATCGATATATGTCATTGCTAAATCCATGTTGGCTAAAGTGATGCCTGGTAATGCTGTAATAAATTTCCTATAGTTTTCACTAACTTTAATCTCATTCCACTGATCTGCCATTGTACACACTAAGTGAATACAGCATTAATGTGATCTGTTGTTATATAGAAATCCCCACTTAAAAAAATTATTATTACGTTTTACTAATTTTATAAAATTATAAATAAAAAAAAAAACAAATACAATAGTGCTGGTGACCTCAAAGGGTAACGACTAGAGTATAAGACAGCTAAATGACAAATTTTGTATTTGATTACACAAATATTATTAAGTTTTATTTATAATATCTATTTATTTATTTATTTTTTATTATATTATAATTACAAACTATAGAGAGCGTGGGCTATAGATGAACAGGTGTGCTACTAACGTTAGTGAGAGAGATGATGATATAGGGAATGTTGAGACAGCTATATACCCACTACACCACACTCCCAATCGCCTTAGCTACGGTGAGCTGAGGAAGGGCTGAAGAACACCCTCCTATCCAGCGAATTTTGTAGGCGGGGGACGAAGGGGTTGCGCCAGTTGTAACATTTATACCCTACTAATATGTAATATATATGAGGTGAAATCATAAATATTTTTTATTTGCTTATAAATATTTTGAACTAATATGCAATTCGTTTTAGTGGATTTTATATAACTGAAATAAAAAATTAATAAATTTGAAAATATGCTTGAAAGTTGAGATAAAAAGGGATGGTTTTTCTGTTGGTTTTTTTACTCGAATGATATATATGGAGTATTAGTGTTTAGATTGGGTCATTTATTTCAGAATAACTCAGAGGATGTAGAGCTACTTCACCACACCAAAAGATATTTTTTGCAACTTTCCACTAAGAAGAATAATTGGTTAGTTTTTCAACAATACAGTATTACACTTCCATATATACCATAGATGAATTTAAATGTTTCTGCCATGCTAACCTTAAGTTACATATATGTTGCTAAAAAAAAAAAAAACACCCTCCTTCTGATTAATAGTTTGATGTGTTGTTTTGAAATGAAATATTTTCATGACGTTAATGGATTTAAGTATGGTTAAGGCAAATTTTCTAATTGTAGATGGGAAGGAACAATGACCCATCATTGTCATGACATAGTTTTGCAACGTTAAGGAGTGCTTCTCATTTACTTTTGGTGTCGCAGATGAAATAATTAGTTAAGCGTATTGACATGGTCTTGACTGTCATTTTCTAGGCTTGTATTTTCATCATTTTAGAGAACCGACTCAGGTTAAATCATACTGACATTGTTAATAAATTTTGAGTTAAGGTATACATTAATAACTTTTTCAACTCTAGGCATTTCAGCCATTTCGTTTCTAGCAACCCATTAAAGTGTTGCCCTTCTCTCAAGAGGGCATTGTCCTGAATACAGTAACTGTTACTGGTTGAGAAACATACAAACATTTAAGTGGTTGCCATTTAAGAGTATACCATTTCCACATAAGAGGCAATTGTAATTGTCATTACATAAAATTCCGATCCTCCTAAGATGTTATGGTAGGTAATCCATGGCCGCGTCGTTAATCTAAAATTTGCTGTAAAAATATATCTAAATAGATTATCTGAGACGAAACGTCGATGAGTATGCTCCAGACTTTCCCTTCTGACGCGCTGTTGAAATATGCAGTGCTCGCTATTCCAATCTTACCCTCTACTTCCTTGCAGGAATTTAGATATGGGGTAGGTCTAGTGATCTGTTCAAGGTTGCATCCCTCTTTCGCAAGCCGGCCAGCTTCTTCATTGCCATAAACGCCGCGGTGACTCTCAACCTTATCGCTTCCAGATATTTTTCACTTATTGTTGAGAAAGCATATAAAGCTGAGCTTCTTGGTGGTATCCATTTCTATCGATAAGGAAAAGGTCTCGTTAGAGACAACACTGCACATCACCGGACAGTGAGCTGTCGGTGCAGGTGAGCCGGACAGCGAGGCTCCTACGCAGAGAAAATCTAAGGGTAGCACGGCTGGATTCGAACCCGGGATCTTCGCTTGCTAATCTAGCGCGCTATCATGAAGCTAATCCCTTCCCTTATATCACAGTTAAATTCAAGTTAAATATCTTACACACCTTGGCTATTTTTTTAATCCAATAATTATAATTCGAACATTGCACTTAGACCTTACTAGTTCAGTTAAAAAAAAACTTGTAATAGTTACAATAATACCTAGTTTGTTTATCCAGTTATTTTGATTATTTTGTCCACGAAACGTGGTAATAGAATGGCCTTTCTAAAAAAAATTTGCCTTTACCTCTAAAAGAAGCTTCCTAAATTTTAAACATAATGCCTTGGAAAACTGCTTTTGTCGCTCCTAAAATTTTATTTTCAACACATAAATATATATGTGAATATTTTCAATCCCTCTTTTACAAGTGCCGGTTCAATTAATGTTTTGTGACTGATTCTTGAATTTGATATGTTTGGGTTTTAATTTCAGAAAGAAGGTTCTTTCAAAATCATTTCTATTGTTATTCGTCCAGTATTCTTATATGCATAGAACCAGTCATGTCTAGGCTATTCCATCTAGCGATTAAGATATTTTCATAAACTAAAGAGAAGCGAATAGAAATGAGACAGCTCTATATACTGGATGGAATTATTCATAAATTATCTTCATTAATAATTTCTTTAATTTTGTTTTGTTATATACTTCTCCAATGGTTAGAAAAAACACTTAAACTATAATTGTGGCTATTGGTCTAGCAAAAGGATCAAGAAAGGGAACTTGCCCTCTCTTTTGAAGGTGCCGAGTTCGTGTGTCTTCACTTCCAAATGAAGACTGGAGAGCTTTTTTTTTTTAAGGATGTACTTGTAGTTTGGGCGCAGTTCATATTGTCCCGCGCCTGCAGGTGGTGAGTCTTTGCGTACATGTCTGTCAAGCTTCCAGACAAGGTTAGCTTTATAGTATTCATCCCTCTGGATGAGTTCCGTTTCGGCAGTCTAAGTTGATCATTGGGAGTCCGGGCAGGGCTTCAGAGAGATTTTGCTGTGTTTTGCACAGACCTCTCTCAAGACCCTCTACAGAATGAGGCTCATGCCAGACCCACAAACATGTGAGATGGAGGAAAACACCCATCCATCTTATGACAGATTGTTTGAGTTGTGAGGAAATTAGGTTAAGTACTTTTGATCGGAACAGGATGTCTCTAGAGGAGCAGGCTCTTCCCCTTTGAGGCCTGATTTGTTCGGGCTGCTATGAATCTTAGGTGACTTAGATCCGGGTCTGGATCTCTGTTCTAGACCCAGTTTGTTGTTTTTCTTTGGTGTAGCTATATGGGCCCGGTGAGGCTTTGGATAGCGTAGGGCTTGGTCCCTCCCCAACGACGAATAATGATAACAATGCCCTCCTCTTTAAAGCAGAGTGTGTACAATTATATCATAAGAATACCTTAATATTGCATTGAACCCGTAAGAAGGGGTTACTATGTTATTAAAAATAAACTGCTGGACAAAAGTATTGCATAAATTTTCAAAATATTATAATTTGAAGTTGAAAGGTATTTTCGTATTTTTTTTTAATCGATTCATGTTGTTGAACTCTAATCCAAAGGAAAAAAGAACAACTACCAAAAATTTAAGAAAAACCTGATTTTATTACACAGAATAAAAAGTAAATTTATTATCACTTCTTCATTTTTTTTCAACAGTGTTTAGTGATACCTTCTCTTGCTCTGATAACTGCAGCAAGCCTCCTTGGCATTGAAGAGATTAGATTTTGGATAACCTCTTGAGAAATCTCATTCTTCAATAACTGCTGCACGTAGCTCCCTGAGAGTGCTAGGGTCAATCAGGCGAAGTCTGAGCCATCTTCCAATTCTGTCCCAAAGGTGTTCTATTGGATTTAGGTCTGGACTTCTCGGTGGAGAAACCAAACGTCGAATCCCAACATCCTTTAGGTACTCAAGGACAACTCTAGCAGTGTGACATCTGGCATTGTCCTGCATTAATAGAAAATCATCACCGACTCTTTCAGAAATTGGCGCAACATATCGCTGAGCAACCTCTTCAAGGTACTTCGGGGCATTTAGCGTCCCACTTTCCACGATATGTAAGTCTGTATGTCCATCAAAACTTACGCCTCCCCAAATCATAACACCGCCTCCACCAAAAGCCACTCTTGGAGAAGTGTTAGCCTCTGCATATCTCTCACCTTGACGGCTCCAAACTCTCATCCTTCCATCTGGATAATGTAGGGTGAATCTCGACTCATCTGTGAATAAAAGACGTCTCCAATCCTCTGTTGTCCCATTGACATGTTCTCGTGAATATTGCGGTCTGGCGACTCTATGTGCTCTGGTGAGAAGACGGCCAGTAGTGGGTATCCTGGATTAACCTTCTTCTGACTGCCGTACTTGAAACTTGGACATTACGGACATCAGCGATAAAGTGACGTAATTGACTACTACTGACGAACCTGGTCCTTAAAATATTCAGCTGAATAAATCTCTCATCTGTCCGGGTTGTACTTCTATGGCGGCCCGTAAATTGCCGAGAGTATCTCCCAGCCTCCCTGTAGCGCATTAACATTTTTGAAAACAGTGGATTGGTTCATTCCTAGTCTCTGAGCAGTAATTGACTGCTGAACCCCTTCTTCATGCAATGTTGCCACACGAACTGCCATTTCTCCAGAATGATTTCCTTCAAGAGACATTTAATGTTTAAAAAATTAAAACAATCTTTAAAAAAAAAAACTGATAACAAAAACACTAAAGAAAATTTTGTAAGAGAGAGTAATTATTCAGAGGCAATGAAATGACGTACTGGGATGATTTGTGTATACAAGCTATGAACAGATTATTCGTTATAAAAGCATAATTGGTTTTATCTTGTTTTCCATTGGGTCAGAGTTTATTTAAAATGAATCCATAAAAAAAAACAAAAGAAAAACAAATTTATTATCATGAAAGAAAACATTTTGAAATTTTATGCAATACTTTTGTCGAGCAGTTTATAAAAATATGCGACGAATATAAAAAACAATAAAAGAATAATGTTAACCAAGTTCTGCTAGTTTATGTTTCGTTCGCCAGGCAATAAACCAATAAATCCCCCCCATCCATCCATCGTATCTTACTTATACCCTATACTTTGTCGGTAGCTGCAATTGAAAAAACGTTTCATTTTAGTACTGTAAAAGCCTTTACTTTACAGAAAATGTCCGACTTAATCTTTTCATTCTGATTAGTTGCCGCGTGCAAAGACTGGATTAGAGAACAAAAGTATAATTTAAAATATAAAGTATATTTCAAAAATATAATCACTAATTCTTACTTCAATAAATAGTCAACTTACATTAAGGAAAATCCATATATAAGAATTTAATCTATTTAATGTATGATTTATTGAGCTATTTAATATGATTATCTTCCTATAATTGCAAACAAAAGACATTTTTTTTTTTAATTAAATAGAACAAATTATACATTCCTGGAAATATTTGAAGTTAAATATTTGACAAAATAATAAGTAAAATAGGAGGGCGCCGAATAAAGAAATACAATAAATAAATAAACCGCGACGTTCTTATCTTGATAGGGTTAAAGGTAAACATAACCAATTGGTTGCAGGATTATCCTGAATTCCTGCCACGTTCTATTGAGGTTAACCAAAGTATTGTTTTTTATTATATCTTTATTTTGCATTTTATATATGTGTTTATATATAAATATATTACATACATATTTGCAATATTAGATTGTTAAAAATAGTTTTTGCGCATATAAACAATGTTGCAAGCCCTTGACGCCTCCTTACAGACTTACATATTGTGGAAAATGGGACGCTAAATGCCCCGAAGTACCTTGAAGAGGTTTTTCGGCGATATGTTGTGCCAATTTCTGAAAGAGTCGGTGATGATTTTCTATTAATGCAGGACAATGCCAGATGTCACCTGCTAGAGTTGCCCTTTGAAATCAGCTAATAAATCCTATTTATTGGTTCTGTTTATATAATTTATATCAATGTTTACTTTGATTAATCCTTAATTCAATAATATATCAAACGTCTTTACCAAATGTTCAAGAAAAATTTGGGCTTAGTGGTTTTCTGAGACATTATTTGAAAAAGGTATATACATAAAGCCGGCAAAGAAATGTCTCTATTGAAGGAAAGGAGACGATGCGCTGAAAGACGGCAATGTTTGGTTTAATGTTTACGCCGGTCTTCAACATGAGCAAATCAGGTCTTCTTTTGGTTATCGATGAAGAAAAATTGCTCAAATATGTGAAGCAGAATCCGTATGCCACCACTCGAGGATTAAATACCAAAGTAGGAACATCAAATGCCACTTCGAGATGCCCGAAATTTAAGACCAAAATCAGAACTTCATGGATTATCATAACGTCACACAGGATCCATGTGTGCATGAGTTATTCCAAAGTATAAAAGATAGCCGGTTTTGGAAAAGAATAATTACTAGTGATGAAATGTACATATTTTTGATACATCCAAACAAGCGTATACGGCTATCTCCCATTTTGTCCAGATATATACAATAGGTTCCAGTTTTTAATAAGTAGCTATGATAGAATTGACTGTACTCTATGAGGAAAATATTACGATATTTGTAAATTATTATATATTTACTGTTTTTTTATATAAATCAGAATTTTCGGGATCTTAATTATATATTTTTTTTTCATTTTTCTTAAAATTATTGTAATAGGCTGTAGATTCCCCACGAACTAACTTTATACAGTGTACTGATAATAAAAATTGGCAAGCAGTTTATTGCCATAAAAAATATCGCCATTAAATCACATAACCATACTTTTCACAAATAAAAAACAGAACGAATAACTATGAAATTCATTTTTTTTTTTTTCAATTATAATAGTTTTGGACATCAATCGTCCCATTTTTTGGGTCTTTTGAAATAAATCATTTAATTATTCTTAAGTTATTGAACAAGCATTATCTTCATTTATCCTATTCCGAATGGGTAAGCGTAGGCCATTATAATGTGCCTTATTCATTCATGGTTTTAGGTTTTAACCTCGCTATTAATTATTATGTTTGTTTTAACCTCGCTATTAATTATTATGTTTGAATGTTTACTTTATATGAAGGTAACTACTTAGCATTACACAAGTGTTTGTTAGAAATGTTTAATCTGTAAACTAAAAGTAAAAGAAAACTTATTTATATGTTTATATAGAATTTTCCAGCCTTGCCTTCATAAAAGAATTGGGAAAATAGAGGTATTACAATAAAGAAAGCTAGGTTTTCAAAATGATAAGAATTTGTTTTCATTTTGTTCTCTTATTTTGTGTAATGTTTCAGGGTATTTCTGCAAACAATGAGCGGTTATTGTTTAAACTGTGCATGATACAATATTCTGTAATGTGAACGTAAACATTGGCTACAAATTTGACAAACATGCAGCTTAAATCTTGATTATAATGGATACCATGAACAGTGAGTATGAAATTTATTTTACGTTAATTTATATGAAAGTGTTGTTAAAAAGAAGTTAATTTCAACATAATAATAGCACATTTAAGTTAGTGGTTTATCAAAATTCCAACATAATTGATTTTTTTAAGTATGAAATAATAACCATTATATTGTCTGTATTTATAGGCAGTTTTTGACTAATTAAAAATGGTATGCAACTTGCTTTTAATTTTATCGATAATATATATTTAATTTCTAGCTTTAATTTATATAATTCATATAATTTCCTTAGAAACTGTTCTACTTCTTGAACCGCAACACAAACGAAAAAAATCTGGTGTGAAACACTCACACAACTTTCTCTTACTACCTCGCGGTGTTCTCAAAATTATAATTGACAAATTTTATAGTTTGTGTACCTGATTTAATTAAATTCGTCGAAAACTGAAAAAAAAAACTGTTAAGTAAAAACGCACTTCCGGTTTACTAATTTTCTTGAAACTCGGAATTTTGGCCATCTATTTATTTCTAATTAATTTTTGTTTTAACGATAGAATTGTATAATCAACCATGGCTGGCACTTTAGAGAAAAACATAACACCTCCCCTCCTCCAAAAAGTGCCCAAAAATGAATTTTTCCAGAGAAATGTTCTAAATAAAAGTTGTACATCTTTTTATGTTTAGTTTATACATGAAGTCTCAAGAAAATCATCGGAACTATTGTTGAGAAAATCGCGAAAAAGTGAAAAAAATCATTTAGTAAAGTGGTAAAGTAAACGCACTTCCGGTTATCCAATTTTTTCAAACTCGGAATTTCAACAACATATTTAATTCTTATTAACATTATTTAGATAATAGAATTGTCTAGTAAACTGAAATAGCATTTTAGATGAAAACCTAACCCCACCCCTTCCCCAAAAGTGCCCTTAAATGAATTTTCCCAGAGAAATGTTTCAAATAAAAGTTGTAGCTCTTTAAATATGTAGTTGATATAACAAGTTTGAAGAAAATCGTCCGAGAAAATCCCAAAAACGTAATAAAAACAACTAGTAAAGTAGTACTTCCAGTTGAGGAATTTTGACAGATAACGTACTGTCAGATCCCATGGTGATACGTAAACGGAATATCAAGTTTCAACTTTCTACGGTTTTTCGTCTTCGAGCTAGGCTGTTCACACTCACACACACACACACAGAGACCATTTGCTAAAAACCACTTTTTTGGACTCCAGGGGACCTCAAAACGGATATTTCCCGTGAAAACTCGATATCGGAAATTTTACACGATTACAATACTTCCGCTTACTAGGAGTAAGAGAAAGTAAAAAGTGTATAATACCTCAATATTCTGCTAAATTAATCCACTAAAAAAAAATTTGTAATATTTAATATATTGTTATATAGCAGCGTTATTTGAAATATCTCTTTTAATTTTTCATTCTAGTTTTTTTTTATTTGCCATGTTTTGCAATAATATAGCCAGCGCTGGGTCGCCGAGAAAGTTAAATAGAGCAAAAATTATTTAATATTAGATTTTAACCCCATTTTTCCTTTTCGACAATAATAGCATATGGTGAAATAATATTTAATTCTTGAGTACCAGTGGCTCTTACAAAATCAAAAAATCTGGTGCGATAACTCCACCCTTGTTTCTGGTTTTGCATTTTTTATATTTCTAAAATTTAAGAATTTTTTTCAAAGTGGGATGTAACCAACCAATATACGAAATTGCAATTTATAGATAAGCCTGAAGTCGCAACTTCCCTAGAATCCTTACAAATTCTTTCTGAGTAAAATGTTTCAAATAAAAGTGATAGTCCAGTTTAAGAGAAAAAAGTTATATGAATTTATAATTAAGCAAAAGTCATTCAAAAAGTAGGGTTATGGGTCAAAGTTGTAAACTTTTAAACACGTGAGCTATTATCAGGAATAAAGATTTCAACATTAGTATTATTAGATATTTTCCGTGGTAGCCTGCTTCATTTTGTGGTCATCGACCGGTTTCGGTCGTTCTTCTAACACTAGTGTATAAACTGAATTTGCTCTGTGCAAGTCTGTGTTATCACACTGTCTGTCAAACGCATCCTGGAAGATGGGCGAACACCCGAAACCTGTCGATGACCACAAAATGAAGCAGGCTAGCACGGAAAATGTCTCTGATGCTTTCCAGCTCAGCAGAACCAACCACCCCAACAATTAGTATTATTTTTTGGTATTTTTTTTTTGTGTGCAACCCTATACTGTTGTGGAATAGAATAAAAGCTCTCGTTTACCGCATTTAAGTTAACATTTTAAAGATACACTCTTTTCTAATTAATTAAAAAAAAGAAAAAGAAATTATTGCTCAGTGTAAATTGAAAATTAAGGTTTTTTTTACAAAAAAAAAAAATCAAATAAATTACAAAAAAATTATTATGATATTTATTAGGCGCAGCATAGTGCATTCATCAAGTTTAATCTGTGATTTAATACAGAAACTAAAGCGTTTAGCTTCTGTTTCCCATTAATCTCATTGGATAGAAGAAGAGTTTTCAAACATGTCTCCTAGGAAGTGCTAGAAGAACGACAAACCGACCATCTTATGGTTGATAGCATGTTTACCCACCCTTGAGCACAATCATGTTTACAAAGAAAGGGAGGGTGACAGCTTTAATGGGTGACTCTTCTCTTTCCTCATAAGGTTAAGCCATATTCTCTTATATTACATCCAAGCTATTACCCAAGCTTCCCTTCCTACAGTGCTACTGAATAAAGAGAGAGAGACGATCTCTTTCTTTATAAACATAAAATTGTAAAATATAGTTGTAGTTTATTTTGAAAAGAAAACGTATATGATTCTTATTACTCTTTCTTAATGATAAAAGAGGAAGTATTGTAATTGTGTAAAGATTTTTTTGAAATGATGTTTTCACATAAAATACGCGTGGAATCATAATATCATTTTTTTCAGGAAAAATGTTCGTGATGAAAAAATGTTGTTACATTATATTCGTGAAGGTAGTGCACGAAATTTATAGAAATTCGCTGGAGTCGAAAAAAATCCAAAAAAAAACTCTGGAACTTTTACTGTGAAGTCGCACTTCTGGAACCGATTGGGAATTCTAGCAATGCTTCTAATATATTGAAACGCAGCCACTGGTGCCGTCTAGGAGAGAAAGCAGGTATCTCAAGTTTTCCTAGTGGCCGCTAGGAAGCGCTGGCGGCGCGCTCTAGCTCTTTCTAGAAGAATCAAGAAAGTTTTAGACCCTTCTCCACCGGTATAAATAGTGGGACAACAGTCAATCTAGCAGAGATTCTTGTTACAAATGAAGTGTGCGTTTGTGAAAAGTGTATAAAAAGTGAACAAAGTGAACTTTTGTTGGTTTAAACTGTGAATTAATTATTATTAAGTGTTGTATTTGTAATTTATTGTGTAAAACAATAAATTGGTGTTTTTCTTATTAAAGTTTAGAGTATTTTATCTAAACGAACCCACTTAAAACTAGTTGCAGTAGCTAGTTAGAGGGAAAAACGTTACAATATGTTATTATTATTATAGATAATGTTGTTTGGTCTTATTGATTTGCAAACAATAAAAAAATATAATATTAATTAGAAAAGACATTATAATATATACTAACTAGGTCAGTCTCCCAGTTTCACTAATACGAGGTCCGCATATTTATGAGTGCAACATTCTCGAGGGAATCCTGGGGGGAGTTGGAGATTAAAGATATTTAAGATATTGTAGTCAGACTGGTAGATTACTGTAGGGAGGTTTCTTAGGTTAATTGGGGTGGGGAGGGAGAGTCACATAGCTCAGGCTCTGCGCCTTCGGGCACCCTTAATAATAATAATAAAAGATATTACATAGATGGTAGAACCAATACCTTTTACTGAAGTGGTACTTTAGAGCAAAGCTTAGCGCTAGTGTTCCCTCAAAACTCTCCGAAAAATAACAATTTTGCCAGGAAATTATTTCAAATAAAAGAGCTTCTTACTTTGTGTTTATGTGTTAATAGTATAGGAAGTTTAAAAAAATAAAATAAAATCGTTGGAGCCATTTACTAAAGGAATAAATAAAGTTGGAATTTCAGTTGATGAATTTTGCTCAAAATCTTCGTGTCAAATGCGGTGATGGTTATAGAAAGCTTTTGATCCGAAAGGAGCGAAGCCGCTTGAGCTGGACGTTTCTGCTGCGCTGGAAAATCTTTCCAAGGCGCCATTGAAACCCCAGCAGCGTATTGAGATCCTCAGGACATATTTCATCCCGCGGTTTGTTCACGGCCTTGTACTTGGTAATATAACTGATGGCAGACTTCTCCAACTCGACAGGCAGATCCGATGTCATGTACGTGGGTGGCTTCGGTTACCCAAGGATGTAGCTTTGGGCTTTTTCCATGCGCCAGTAAAAGATGGTGGACTCGGAATCTCCTCTTTGAGGACCATGATTCCTGAGCTCACTTTAAAAAGACTGAATAGGTTGCAATCATCGGATTACCCGCCTGCGTGTGCTGCTTGGCGTTCGCGCCGAGTACAACGCAAGATCGACTGGGCAAGTCGTATGCTGCAG
The DNA here is from genome assembly GCA_011037195.1 of Triatoma infestans. Lineage (NCBI taxonomy): Eukaryota > Metazoa > Arthropoda > Insecta > Hemiptera > Reduviidae > Triatoma > Triatoma infestans. Next base: position 10,999 of record JAAEAF010004986.1, on the reverse strand, counting down.
CGCCTACAAATCCCACTCGATGGGCCTCGGCCTAATCGTAAGGGATATTGGACACGCAGACTACACGACTCCGTCGATGGGTATGAGCTAAAAGAATGCTCAAAAACGAGTAGCTCTACAAGATGGATTGCAGCCGGATCGCATGGAATTCCAGGGCGTGATTACATCCAACATGTACATGTTTGGATCAACTCATTGCCTGGTCGAGTTAGAATGACCAAAAGTAGGAGAGGAGATGCACAATCGATCTCTTGCAGAGCAGGTTGCCCTGAGGATGAAACTTCTGCACATATAGTCCAGCGTTGTTTCCGCACCCATGGTGGTCGGATACTACGACATAACGCTGTATGCAATACTCTTGCTTCGGCTTTAAAAGCTACCGGATGGATAGTCGAACAAGAGCCAAGATTGCAGACTGCAGAAGGCCTTCGAAAGCCTGATATCATTGCAAATGGACGGCTCGGTACTCTGGTATTAGACGCTCAAGTTGTCGGTGGTGCTAGATCCTTGGATCTTGCACATAAAAGCAAAGTAAAGTATTATGCCGACAATCCGGACCTAGCTACTTCGGTGGCGACACGGTTTGGAACCCTTCCACAAGATGTCGCTTTTTCATCTGCGACGATTTCTTGGCGTGGAGTTTGGTCCCCCCGCTCGTATGCGGACTTGATATCGTTTGGGATTCCTCCGGGAATACTGAACGGTGTCGTCACGCGTGTGTTGCAGGGGTCGCACACAAATTGGACAAGATTTAATCAGATGACTCTAAAGCGGGAGAGTGGTCTAGTGGTTGAGCCCGGGCGTTTAACTAGCACTACCCATTTCGGCCACACTGTCAAAATTGCAGCCGTACGACGTAGACAGGCTGCGGAGTACGGTTGCCTGCCGCTAATGTTCTGAATGAAAAAAATATTTCCCGCGCTTTTCCATTTTTGAAGAATTTGAGGTTCACACATACAGACTATTCACTAAAAATATTTTTTCATACTCAAGGGGACATCTAAACATGTATTTCCCATAATAACTCAATTTCGAAAATTTAATACGATCGTAATATTTCCTCCTTAGTAGGAGAAGGAAAGTAAAAAGTGATTTTTAGGCAATTTCCCCCTCTCTCTCGTATATGTTTTGCATTAGGTGAGTGAGTGTACATCAAATATATATGTACAATGGTGTATGTGAACACTATAACCAAAAAAAAAATCGCAAAAAATGTTAACTTAATATTCCGTTTAAGTAATTAATCCGGCACAATTTCCTTGATTGGAAGCATAATTTGAATGAATGGATCTTCAGTTTTTGGCCACTTTTTCAAAACAAACCACAACTTTTTTCTTTAAATGTGTAGAGGCTAACAATTTTGTTTGTAACATTTTTCTGGGGAAATTGCCTCTTTAATGAATGGTCCCTAATTGAAGGGTTATTTCAATATTTTAACAGTTCTACCACTTACTTAAAATGTAACTGATGCTGATGTATAATTAAAATTAACAGTGTTGCCAAAATTTTGATTTTGAAGATATATTACCAGAAATACGTTACTGAATGCATTTTTTTTTTTTTTTTAGTTTTCTTTGGATTTCTCGATAAAAACATCATCGTGTTTTAAAACTTTGGTATCCTAAATAAGTATATAGGGTAAAGCTAGGAGAGATGACGGGGGTAGGAGATAAGACGCACGCTTTGCTTCTCTTGTTTGCCACCACGTGACGTCATGGAAGTTAGTCCAGGAGTAGAGAGATCAGAAGCGGAACGTATTGCAAAATTCTTCAGTTATTTTGTGTGTTCTTCTGTGTTCTACGAACATTTATACGCATCAGTTACATACCTGGTGAATACCTGAATTTTCATAACGCATTAGTAAATTTTTTTTTTTATATACTATATTAATTGCAATTGAAATGAAAGATTTTCCTGCTGTCGTTAATGTTGGACTCGTAGACATAGTGTTTACTAAGTTTTATGTCGATCAGTCATGTTACCTTCAAAGAGAAGAGGTCTCCTACCTTTGGTGCGTCATCTATCCTACCGTAGTAGGAAAGACGGCCGGCCAAATGTAGTGTATTTGTATTTTTTTCCTGGAATAAATGAGAATGGCTTTATTTTGAAAAATAACTTGTTTTTATAGATAATAGTAGTTGACATATGTTTTATAAGCATTACCTCTTTAATATATCTCCTATATTTTGATGCAGGGCATAACCTCGAAAGTGCGTCATCTCTCCTACCCTCTACCCTACATACTAACTGGACATATAAAGACATCTGACATTGGATGAGCTTTTACAAAACAAAACAAAAAATGTGTTCTGGGATATTTTCTAGTATGACATGCTCCCATCAAAATGCCTTTTTACATTTACGCAGTTTCTCCGTCTTATAATAGTAAAGGCACTAAACACAGTATAAATTCGAAGATTGGACATCTTTGAGCATTAAAACATATGCAGAACACGAGTGTAACGATAAAGGTCCTAATTTCTAAAGTTTTTCATCCATTGAAAATGGTGGTTCAAGTTCTGATAGCTTTTTTCAATAAAAGAAATTAAAGCTTCAATCTACAACTTCAATCAGCTAAAGGCTTTTTTCAACCAAATTAAAGCTTTATAAGTCAAACTAATCTTCATTCTAGCAATTAAAGCTTTTTCCATCACGTACTTTTAAAATTATAAATAAAGCCTAAAATCTTTTAATAACGATTTAATTTGATTGGGAATTTTATTGTTCAGAAAAAAGTTGACTGAAAATTGCTTTATTATTTGCAGTCATCGATATCTATTATCGATACGCAACACGTTTTAAATGTTATATATTCTTCGCGCTTAAACAAGAGTGAATCACATTCAAAAAAAAAAAATGTTTAAGTGAAGATTTGGAGTTCATTAAGTTTTTAAAATTTAACCTACTCTTAAAATTTTTAAAAGATGTAAGTTATAGTTTTATTGTTGCCGTTGAGTTTAATACGTAAAAAAAAAAATTGGCCTAGTGCAATGGGGTTAAATAAACGAAAAAATTGTATAACTTTTTGCTGGTGATTGCAATAGGATGTGTCCACTTCAGTCCAGAACTTTTGCAGAATTTGAGAATAGTTAAAGAGGTAAGGATTGAACTTTAATTATGGTCAGCCCTCATGTTTGAGTTTGACCAGCTAAGGGATATTTTTTGGTCCCCACGAAGGGCGGTGCTGACCAAATCTTCATATTTTTTCAGCAACAAGAAATTACTGAAGGCCCGTAAAATCTTAAACAAACATTTATAAAGTATGTGTAATAAAAGTATTCATATCTTGCAAAATACCTTCTACATATAATAAAGAAAAGTGTTTTTCTTTTAATAAAAATTGAAAAGAGGGTTTGAATTTTTAAAAGAGGCGTACGTCTTGCGTATTATTTTTCCGGATTCTCATCTTTATTGCAGACAGTTGTTTATTTCTCTTATATTTCTTATAAAGAACAGACCACAATAAACTCTCATTAGTTCTTGTTCTCTTATATCTTATGTAAGGAACATGAATGGGAAATAACAGAAAATTGTATTAAAGGATATTACCACTGACTGTTTAATAAGAGTTGAAGGCTGATAGTTGGGAATCAGCCATGTTTATCCAGAAAAACTCAGTTTTACCAATATTGCTGAAGAAACAACTCTTATTTTTTTCAACTCCTATTTTTTTTTTACTTTTCTATTTGTGTTTGAAATAATATCATAATAAGAAATGACTGGTAAAATGGACCTCTTTGTTTCTAAATATTTGAAGGAATATTTCTTCTTTAAAACCTTTTTAGTTTGCTAATATTTATTTCTTATTGTTGGAAAAGCGTTTGAAAAGATTGGGTAATTTCCTTTCTTGGACGTATTAGTTCCGAGAAAGAAAAATGGAATTCTAGGACATATAGGGTGTTCGCAAGAAAACCCACGCCAGCTGGAACTTGAATGCGAGCTCAATCCACCATCCTACCTAGAAAAAAGGTTAAGACTACTAGGTTGAATAAACGCTCCGTCACGACTATAGCCGAAGCCAACGGAGCTGCCCAAAGTTCATCTTCGCCAAGCTTTGAAATAATATGGTTACGAGGAGGCCAAATACCTGCTCTCTTAAATAAGCCAAAGAACATCCCATACTACAAAAAAAATAGAGGGAAGAGGAGAGGGTCATCCACCTCCTACCCACCCATAAAGCTAGGAGTAACAGAGGAGAAAATCGCAAAAATTTTGATAAATCACCCTGACAGAAAAATGCCCCCAAACACTGTTCAAAGACCAAATTTCCATTTAATAAAAATCTGTAGGATGCCATGAAACTGGGCATAGGACAGATTAAAAGATACTTAAAGACATTCATTGTGGTAAACATAATAAAATGGTAAAATCTGCACTTGCATAACAATCGTTTATAACTGGACGGGCAAAAAAAAATTGGGGACACATTGGGGCAGTCCTTGCCCAAATAAACAATTAGTACTTAGTACGAACGCAAATGGGAGAGGCTATTGAAATTGAAAAAAAAGGAAACTGCATTAATAGACACAATGGACTAATGGTCCCTGTTCAAAGAAAAGAGAGGGAAAAGGAAATAAACTATTTTCCAGCAAAAGAAAAAAAGGCTGCAGCTTTGACAAGGTGGGGTGAGGAGACTTACCACTCATCAGCCAGCAGGCAATCACGTGCATGGGATTAAGCCGCGCCTACAATAGATATAGCTTTCATTTACAGCAAGATGTAGGGAATTAGACCCCACCTATCTATTGTTTTTATTTTCAATCATTCAGTTCGATTCTTTCCAGTATAATCTACCAGCGATACTCAGCCAATTACAAAATGTACAAAAGTCACAATTCCAAACCAAATTATTTCTTTATTAGTGATGCTTCCATGAAAATATGCTAGAATATTTTAACATGCAATGCTAGGTAGGTTTGCCTAATTTTAATGCTTGATACTAGGATCCTGAAATAATCTTAGTCTCCACAATTTCAGCCTTTGCCATTCATTTCTGTTTTTTTTTTTGCCCCATTCTAGCTCCAAGTTCTCTGAGGTCGTTTTCGACAATTTTTTATTCATCTAAGACAGAGGCGTTCATTTCTTGTTCATCCGGCTACCATTCAAGAGCATTTAAGGGATTTTTTCTCCTAGCATTCGCTCGACATGACCTACCTAATCATCTTAATAAAGGCCATCAAATCATGTTCAATATGCGATTCTTGGGGCTATTGGTTGCTTCTCATCTTCAAAAATTCTGTTCCGTAAGTAGGGCCATGAATGCATCTGAGTATATTTTTTTCCCACAAACCACAATACAATTCCTTTTCATTCCTCCTTGTTAATATCCAGTTTTCGTACCCTACATGCCACTACCAGTCTTGAATGGCATTTGTGCATAAAAAAATATGCTCTTTCCATTTTTATCGACCCCGAAATTTAAGTAATCTTTGGTCATGGAAAATCGCCAGCCAGCACCTATCTTTAATATCATAACAGACACAGACTCTAAACCTTATGATAATATTAAAAATTCGAGAAATCGTTATTTTCAATTGTTACAAAAAAGATATCTTCTTCTTTTCTTATAGCACTCAAAAGGAGGCTTGGGTATCTTTTTAATTGAGTAAGGGTTAAGAGCAAAATTATTCCAGCAGCCTGAGCTGATATTTCATTTCAGCCATTTTCTAAAACATCACCCCTAACGATTGTTAATCTCTACCAATTAATCTTAATCTCTATTAATTAATTTTAAGATAACATTATTAATCATTTTGTTTATTATACATCATTCCTCCAAAGTTTATTCTACCAACAATTTCTTTTGTATCTAATTGTTGCTTCTTCTTTACCACAGCAAGGGTAAATAAAATTAGATTATTACAAAGTATTTTAGAGGTCTCTGTCATTTTAGTCCTCTAGGACTAGGACCCTTAGTCTGAGAGGAGTTTCGACCTAGTGATTCGCCAGATTAGCGATTAACTGAGTCAATCGCGCATTGCTGCGTTTATCTGTGGGCCTATCAGTTATATGTGTAGTTGTGAGCACATGTAGGCAGGGGCTCTCTGCAAACTCACCGATCGCCCGGTTGCGATCATTGTGTACCTCCACCCTCCAAAACTAGGAATCTGAATTGATATGTTTTATGTGAAAATTATTCATGACACGTATTACTGCAAACATTCTTTAATATTCACTATAATAATGTATATATCGTATAAAAGTAGTCGTGGATAAACATCTGAGTTTCCGGGTTGAGACCGCGTCAGTGGTTGCTACAAACCGACGTTTTGCCCATATTGCAATAGGCCTCTTCAGGGTCGTTACACCTTGAAAGCTTATGGAGCAATGAACCTTGGTAGAGAAGGAGCGCGGCTAACTATTAGGAATGGTTAGCTAACTGAAGGCTTTTTATTTTAAAATAAAGCATGCTTTATGTGTGCACGAAGGATGCACTGATGTTAGATTAGATTAGATTGATCCATGGGGTGGGCCCCGATCCCAACAGTGCAGCCAGTAGAGGCTTATTGAGTAGAGGCTATAGGTATATTATGAGAAACCTCCCTTCTTCAAGAGTTTTTCCCAACCAGCACTTTTTGTGCTTTATCTCTTCTGGTATCAATGTGCCAAGGATCTTATAGCAAAATTTAGCGATTGCAACACAATCGAACAACAGATGCAAGGCCGTTTTCTCCTCTTTCTGATATAGTCTACAAAAAGGTTCTGAGCTAACTAACCCCCACCTTGTATAGGTGATTTTTTTAACCTAACGTGTCCCTTGAAAAGGCCTGTCACCAGATTAATCTGGACCCTTCTTGAGTAGAGAGTCTCTTTAGTTCTATTCTTACCCAGCTTTGACTTCATCATCGCCATATTTGGCCCCTGGACTTAGTTTCCAGATTATATCGTGCTCTTTCCAAAACCAGTTTCAAAGAGATGCACGTAATATCCCTTTGGTTACCTCTAGGACAAGTTCTGGACCACAGAAAAGAGTATTCGCCCCATTCCTGCCAGTTAATCGGTTGTTTTATTGCCTTTTATTTCTACATATCCCGTCATCTCAATTCCATCCGAACTTTGTTATTTCGGAAAAGTCACGTCAGGGATTCTCTACACTTTCTAACTAGACATGAGGGCGTGGCTGTCCGAGAAGACAAGAATCTCCCTATTTTTAAGGCCACTCTCAGGTTTTCTTCAGCCCAGATCCTAATTGTAAAAATTTCAGCCTGGAACACGGAGAAGTAGTTGCCAAGAAGCTTCTCTATGAGTACACTGATTGTCAAGTACTTCAAATTCTAGATTTATTGGTTCTATTGCCGGCCGAATAGAATACTGTTTCTATTGAAAGTATGTTAAATTAGTAGAACTTTCCTTTTGTCGTTAAAATTTCTGAAAGCTCTTATTGTTTTATATTTGTTACAAATTCGTTTTTTATGATCTGTTGCAAATACATTTTTACATTTTATGTTGTGGAGGGAGCAACTTTCTTACGCCTTGGCCATCCAGCCATGGCTGTGATCATTTCTGAATTTTTTAGATCAATACCTGAGTTCTTAAGAATAAACCATCATTTTTCTAAAATTAATACAGCTTCGCAATAAAACGAAACATTACTTCCGCTTACAGTAGTGAGAGAAAATAAATCGAAACTTCAAATATAATAGGTGTAATATTAAGCGAAAGCTATAATTAGAAGCAATTACAGTAATGCATGTTTGTTTAAGTATAATCGCTAATCCGCCTAATCTATTGCTGGAGCCCTCCATATCCTTGCCCAGAGTAAATTTAATTTTTATAATTACTTAATTTACATAATATTACTCCTTGTTTTTGGATTAGGAAATTGTAAACTTGTAGGTGCAATGTTTATTTACATTAAAATTAATTGAGTATTTGATAGAGTAAATAAACCTGATAAATGCTTTCAGTTTAAACAGAAAGCTTCTTTTTCACATACAACTGTCTCGGCAGCTTAGTTGTGAAACTTGTGGGCGGAGTTGTCACAGTTACTAGAAAATTTTGGCAGTGGGCGGAGCTTAACAGCCGTATAGATGTCACAACTAATTTACCGAACTATACCTTGATAGTCAGTTGTTTTGCGACTGTCAAGATAAAAAAAAAAGTTGGCTGATTAATTTCTAGAAATACAAATATATTCGATTTTACTCGTTGCTTTAATATATATATTTATTTTTTTTTCTCAATAGTTTTCATCCATTTTCCATTTACATATTTTCCTCATATGTTTTAAAGACATTGTGCCTTTCCTCTATTATTGTTGCTAACTGGAGAAAAACTATGTTTTAAATAAGGTCCTGCAGCGATCTTTATAATATACGAGGGTGGTTTGAAAAGTTCTCGGAATGTACTAGAAAGAAGTGTCTTACCTCGGTGGAACTGCTTTTATTTTTCAACATAGTCTCCCTGTAGACTAATGCATTTGGTCCAGCGATGTTTCAATGCCTTTATCCCATCTCGAAAATGAGATTCCTCTAGGCCTGCAAAGTACCTCTCCAATTCGGCTGTCAGTTCTTCCGTTGTGGGAAATCTCCGTCCACCGAGGAAAATTTTCAGCTTGGGGAAGAGATGAAAGTCTGATGGTGCCAAATCAGGTGAATAAGGTGGATGTGGCAACAATTCGTACCTCAGTTCATGAAGTTTTGCCATGGCAATAACACTTGTGTGCGGGCGGGCGTTGTCCTGATGAAAGATGACTTTCTTCCTTGCCAAACCAGGCCTTTTTTCGCGTATCTTTCCCTGTAGTTGGTCTAGGAGGTTTGCATAGTATTGCCCCGTAATTGTTTGACCAGTAGGAAGATAATCTATCAGCAGAATGCCTTTTGCATCCCAGAAATCTGAGGCCATGACCTTTCCGGCCGAACGTACTGCCTTTGCTTTCTTTGGTGGTGGTGACTCAGCATGTTTCCACTGCTTTGACTGCTGTTTTGTCTCTGGGGTATAGTAGTGGACCCAAGTTTCATCTGTAGTCACAAACCGGCGCAAAAAAATCTTGTTGGTTGCGCTGAAAACGGGCCAGACTTTGTTCGGACATTTCCAATCTGGTGCGTTTATGGTCCAATGTCAAGAGCCGCGGCACCCATCTTGCCGATAATTTTTTCATTCCTAATTCTTCGGTTAAAATGTGATATACCCGTTCAGATGACATCCCTATAGCTTCAGCAATCTCTCGCACTTTCAGTCGACGATCCTCCATGACCATTTTATGCACTTTTGCGATAAATTCTGGGGTCGTAGCACTTTTTGGCGGTCCACTACGCGGATCATCATCTAAGCTCTCCCGACCAAATTTAAACTCGCTGGTCCACTTGGCAACAGTTGAATATGAAGGAGCAGAGTCCCCCAGTGTGTTCTGAAAGTCGGCATGAATTTCCTTTGCTTTCATACCTTTCTTTACAAAGTACTTAATCACTGCTCGAATCTCAGTTTTTTCCATTGTCACAAATCCCTACGCGGGAACAACAACAAAGAGTCGTCACTACCACTCTCCTGCAGCAAGAGCACTGACGCGCCACGTGTTCACTCACAAAGGATGTGTGATTGTTGTGCGGGAACCTCGTTGCTCTAGCACTGACATCTAGCGGTGATTCCGAGAACTTTTCAAACCACCCTCGTAGAAGTACATCCACTACATAATAATTATGAATGCGCAAACCAAGCAGTAAATTTCCTCTCACTATCGATAGCGGCGTTAGTACTAGGAGTTAAAAACGTGACAGCCGTTCATCATCACTGTTATGATGCTCATCTATATTGTGATATAGAAGTATTTATTGCATTATTATTGCGGTAAGGAAGTATTAATGCTGTAATGAAGTAAAAATCGCTGTCGCAAAACAGGAGTTATGAACTGTGCATTTTACACGCCTTATTGCAGCGCTCAAATTGGCTACCAGATTAAGCGACAAGCTATAAAAGAGGCCAAATCGGAGTCAGTCTTAAAATATCTTTTAGGGTATAAACAGCAAGCAACAGATGTCTCAAATCAACAAGTGAACAAGCAAAAGTGTTTAAACAGCTTCAAGAGTCTATAAACAATTTCAACAAGTGAATGAACAAGTAAGAGTTCTAACTAACACAGTATCAAGAAATTATACCTTCGGCTCGTCGCTCTCTACCTCTATTCTTTATTTATCCTCATTAATCAGTTAAACGTCAAAGTATATATTGTAAGTTGCAATACAATTAAGCCATCGGGTTAGGGCACGTCTCTGAGGGCAGGTTTTTTTATAAATGGACCCCCCCCCAATTCCAATACCTAGGGTAGCATGGCCTAACCTACCTTTCACAGACCAATCTGAGTGTCTTCCATGACGGTAGTCGGGGGAATGATTATATGTAAGTTAATAGTGTATTTCATTCAACAATCAACAATATAATGGGGTTGTTGAAGGAGAGAAATGGTCTAATTTGAATTAACAAGATATGGTTAACACTGTATAATATGATAAGTGACAATAACTGCCTGGACTTTATACTTGAAATGATAGAGTAAGGTAGAGAGGTAAAGGGTATGGGCACGTAGTGACTGGCGAGTGACCTCAGTTGTGTGAAATCTCCTATATCTGTGTCCCGTCGCTGTATTTATGTGGTTTCTCCCACTCTAGTCCGAGAGAGAGGTCCTGGCAATTTGTCTCTCTTTCTCTGCTACGAATATTCTCTTTGGATACTATTGCATTAGCATTTGTTGTGGTTGATTCCCGCAGAACTAGAAAGCATCAGAGATATTTTCCGTGATAGCTTTCTTTTTGTAGTCATTTTTGTGGTTTCGAGCGTTCGCCCATCATCAGGACGCTTTTTGTCAAACAGTGTGATAACATAGATTTGCACAGAGCAAATTTAGTTGATACACTCAATTTCCTCTGTGCAAATCTATTAACAAACCGACAAAAAGCATCCTGAAAAAGCGTCTGATGATGGGCGAACGCCCGAAACTGGTCATATGACGACAAAAAGAAAGCAGGCTATCATGGAAAATATCTCTGATCATTAGCATTCATCG
>JAAEAF010004985.1:0-21537 GCA_011037195.1 Triatoma infestans | reverse complement strand
TCATTTTGAGCTACTATCTCCTCAGGTCGCAAAGTACCAAAGGTTTCATACCTCAATTTAATTATTGCAACGCAATCGAACAACAGGTGGGAGGCCGTTTCCTCCTCTTCCTGACATAGTCTGCACAAGGGTTCCGCTCGAATGAGTCCTACCTTGTACAGATGTTTCCTGAACCTACCATGACCCGTAAATAGTTCCCTCACCAGAGAAATCTGGCTCCTACTCAGACTAAGAGACATTTTGGGTCCTTCGTTTACACAGTCCTGGCATCATCCTTTTACTGTGTATTACAGACCGGGCTCCCTCTCCAGAGCTCTTCTCATGCTTACTGCGACACCACTCTCTAATCGCTACACGAATTGCTCCGCCAGTTATCCCCAGGACCGGCTCTGGACCAATGAACGGAGTGTTAGCCCCGTTCCTGGCCAGTTGATCAGCTGTCTCATTACTCTTAATCCCTGCATGTCCAGGCATCCATAGCAGCTGTACCTTGTTGTGCCTGGACAGTCTCACCAATGCCTCACGGCATTCTTTTCACCAGGGATGAGGTAGTTCTGTAAGCCTCTAGGGCTTTCAGTGCGGTCTGACTCTCCGAGCTAATGCGTATGACCTTGTCCCTTGGGGTTCTACGCAGGTTCTCCTCGCACAGACCTTAATGGCAAAAACTTCAGCCTGGAATATAGTGGAATACCTGCCCAACGGCCTCTCAGTGAGTACCTGCGGGCTCATTCTATACACTCCTGCTCCAGTTCCGCAATCCATCCTAGAACCGTCTGTAAACCACAGAGGTCCTGTCCAGTAGCGAACTTATGAGTTAGTACGCACCACGCTGATTGATTTTTAATCTGGTTACATTAGTATGTGTCCACAAATATTTTTACTTTTTTTCTATATAATATGGTACAAATTTCTAAGTATAATTTTTTACTCATTCCTTTTACTTTTGTAAATGTTTGGTTGTGAATCTTAAAAACACCTAAAGAAACGTTACATATGCCAGTCGAATGCGAACTCGAAAGATAGACTACTATAGACGCGACGCAAAAGAAAAAAGTAAATTAAAGAGAATATTAATAAATAGAATAATTATATAATGAATAATATTTACCAGAATAAACAATGAAGAAGAAAATGATAATTCCACTCATCTTTCGACGATGAACTTCAAAGACTCTGGTAGCTGATATATTAGAAAAACTGCCACTGAGAAGCAGTGTAAGATGTGTAATTTATGTATGTATATATGTATGTGTGTTTGTACGTGAGTGTGCAAGGTAAAAAAAAAACAAGCGTAAAGAGAAACAGAAGGAAGAAATAACAATTGCATTAAAATATATGTCGCTACAAACATAAAACGGGGTGATGACTAATTAATGTTACAGCACGAATAGATACGATATTAACAGAAACATAAAAATCTGAAGTGGGACGAACTATATAATAAGACACACTGATAAAGCGATGTGCATTAAAAACAAAAAAATATATATATATAATATATTATATATATATATATAAAGACGCTAGACGAAAGAATGAAGAAAGTAAGTGTAGTGAAAAGAGGAAGCATGACCGGATGTAAATAAAATCTTTAATTCAAAATTAAAAGGTAAATTTAACAAAAAAAGAAAGTTTTCGAATAATTGGACTTTTAGGTGCGTTTGACTAGGATGCATGTGGGTTTTGGCTATCCTTAAAGCTGTCAGCCAGCAGAAATGAACACGCCTGCCATCTCTGGAACAGACGTTGAAACTAACGCTTCAACAATATACACAACCTCCCGTATAAAAATAAATCTATGTGGTGCGTGACAAAAACTTGACAAAGTAGAAATGAACTCTATATGTGTACTTGAATAGCAAAAAATCTGATGATGGATGAGAATCCGAAACCGTTCAGAAATAACAAAAAACGATATGTAACGACGGATTATATTCAATAAATTCAACTCTCTTTAAGTGAGTTAGGAATTTATTCCAATTAATAGGTCAACAAACCATATATTCTGCGAGGTACAACATACATACTTTTTGAATCCCATGAAATAATCTGGATATTTTATTCATCATAGCATCATAGTTTTTATTAATACTGAATCGTAGTTTTTATTAATATTAATGTACAACTTTCTCTTACTCTAGTTTTCAAAATTATAATTGACAAATTTTATAGTTTGTGTACCATATTTAATGAAATTCTTCGAAAACTGAAAAAACTGTTTAGTAAAAGCGCACTTCCGGTTTACTAATTTCCTTGAAACTCGGAATTTTAGCCCCCTCTGTGTTTATTTCTAATTAATAGTTTTTGTATGGTAGAATTGTATAATCAACCATGATAGCGCACTTTAGAGAAAAACATATCCCCACCGACCTGTCGGACATACCCCCAACCGACCTAAAAGTACCCTTAAATGAATTTTCCTAGAGAAATGTTTTAAATAAAAGTTGTAGATCTTTGTGTGTTTAGTTTGTCTAAGAAGTTTTAAAAAAATCGTCGAAGCTTTTTTTTTTGAGAAATTTGCGAAAAAGTGAAAAAATCATTGAGTCAAGTGGTAGTAAACGCACTTCCGCTTATCCGATTTGTTTTAAACTCGGAATTTCAACAACATATTCAATTCTAATTATCATTATTTAGATGACAGAATTGCCTAATAAACTGAAATATCGCTTTAGATGTAAACCTAACCCTACCCCCTCCCCCCATATCTGCCCTTAAATGAATTTTCCCAGAGATAAGTTTAAAATAGAAGTTGTTGCTCTTTCTATGTGTAGTTCATATACCAAGTTTGAAGAAAATCGTCGGAGCCTTTTTTGAGAAAAACGCAAAAAAGTAATAAATAAAAACAACTAGTAAAGAGGTACTTCCGGTTGAAGAATTTTTACAGATAACGTCCTGTCAGATCCCATGGTGATACCTAAACGGAATATCAAGTTTCAACTATCTGAGGTTTTTCGTTTTTTAGTTATGCTGTTCATACACACACACACCATTTGCTAAAAACCACTTTTTTGGACTCAGGGGACTTCAATACCCGGTTTAAACTCGATATCGAAAATTTGACACGATTACAATACTTACTCTTACTAGGAGTAAGAGAAAGTAAAATATGCTAATTATGGTTTGAAATTTCCGGTTGTTATATATCATTGCGTACTCAACCATATATTCAATAGATGCATACTGTGTATTTTCGTCTTCAATGTATTTTACTGAAGTTTACAATTTTAATTGAATTTAAGTAGAAGTTGTTCTTAAAAAGCAATGACCTGTAAATCAAGGCAGTAATCTTTACTAGCTTACCTTTCGTTTTGCCAAAAGAAGTACTCTTCAAGTTTGCAAGAGCCCTTAACATTTAAGCATCTAGTAAAAATATCTGTGAAATACACACTCGACTTCTCTTATTGAATTAATTTATTACAATTACATTTATTACATTAGAAATTTTCATCAAACTTGGTACTTTTTAGTAAACATGTTGTTATTATAATATAATTAAATACTTAGTTACAAACATATCGACTTAAAAACGGAAATTGAAGTCGGTGAAAACTCGATATCGAAATTTTTACACGATTACAATACATCCTTCTTAACTACCTTGAGAATCCGTAAGGGAAAGTAAAATCTGTTTGTAAAAGAAATATAATGCCATCAAGTTCTTCAATTTTTCTTTAGTTTGGCCTAACTTCATCTCTTGCTGGAAGAAAACTGGTTTACTATTGACCAAATGATGTTGGATCATTTTTGTGTACATTTTATCCAATTGTTGGCAGTAAAGATTGGAATTGATCGTGATGAATTACACTTTCATAGTTCCTTTTCTCAAATTTCCTCCTTCCACCAACCAACCGGTAATACCGTTTGAGACAGCGATTCAAACATTAACCACTTGTCATTACATATTATTCTTTTGTAGAAGCGCATGTCAGATGGATTTATTTTTTTTTTTTTTAAGATACGTTGGCAAGTATCCATTCTCCTGGCGGCCTGTTGAGATTTAAGTTTATACGGCACTATCCTAAATCTCCTTTTAACCTTTCCAATAGTATGTAGATGCATGGCTAACGGTCTCTTTAGACATTATTAGATCTGCATCATGTGCACGGGATTACTTTAAGTGATTGGATTTAACTTTCACAGCTTCCCATAAAGCATCAACAACATCTGCCCAGAATCTGCCTTTCTTTCTAATGTCTATATCACCACTATTAAATTTTTGAATTTAACGATGTGGGCAGTAATGCTGATCAAGCCCATCGGTTTCATATAGAACACGCCTAGCATCAGTAGCTACTGTTTTTCTAGTAGTGACGTAAAATTACTAATATATTGTAAGATAAAGTTGTCTTGAAAATAGTTTTCTAAAAAAAAGCTCTCAATTGAACTGACTATTTCAAGGAGACATTGTATATTAATGTAATGGCATCCAGCAGAGAGAAGAAAAGCTCTCTCTGGTTAACAGAGACTACTCTTTGACTTAGGCAGGCTAGAGTGGGAGAACCTGTGTATATAAGCCAGTGAGAATCTATCTAGACGATATCTATCAGATTCAACCATACATCGCATCGTGTCATATCTCTACTCCCACCTTTTATTCTATCAGTTTCATTATAAAGTCCAGTGCAATTAGTGTAAACTTATAGCTATATTATAACAGTGTCTTCATATCTCGTTCATTCAATCAAACCTAATTTCTCTCCTCAACAACCCTATTATATTGGTGGTGGCAGCGGTGGGATGATGTAATAGCAAGGAGAGAGTAGTCTCTGTTAACCAGAGAGAGCCTCTCATTTTCTCTGCTGGATGCCATTACATTAATAAGACGTTGTATTCCGTTAAGTCCATGTAACTTCTTTAGTTAAAAAGACTTTCTTTTTTTTTTATATACACCCCATTAAAAGTGAGAAAAAGTATAAATATAATAATAAATGCTTCATACCCAAAGAAACACGACGTGGTTTAATCTCTTTTTTTAAAAGAAATTAAAAATTGATATTATACTAAAAAATTAAAAGATTAATAGTAATACAAGCTGGCTCACAATGGAAGATAGATTTTAAACTATTAAAATGAAAAAAGAAAAGAATAAAGTCCTAACATTAATATAAATATTTAAATAAGATAGTGAACATGTTTATATAAGGAACACATTATTGTTAATAGTTTTAAGATGGGTATTAGTTTGTGTTTATGTCATCTAGTAAATTATAAGTTACAAAAAACATTTTTTTTTAGTTGAGTAAAGTTAATTATCGTTTGTGTTCGTTTTTTTTTTTTTTTTTTTTAATAGTTGGAATGTTATATTATAATTAATATCCATCACTTTAATACGACATTGATGCAGCTCTACATATAATGCATTAAGTGACTGACTTCAACAAGTTTGTTTTAATAACAAACTCATCATTGTCAATTTTAACTTAAAATATACCAATAATTATTTCATAGAGCTCCTTTGGAATAAAAGTTTTATGCAAAGAAGAATATGAATAAAAATATCTGAAATCAAATTTAGTATTATAATAATATCTTTAAACTCAAATTTTACGTATTTGTACTTTCATAAATACAGGTGAATAGGGGCAAACCTATTTATCTTGACCGGTAGAGAAGTGATTGTTATAATATTATAGTTCATTTTTTACTTTCTCTTACTCCTAGTAAGAGGAAGTATTGTAATCGTGTCAAATTTTCGATATCGAGTTTTCACCGGAAATATCCGTTTTGAGGTCCCCTGAGCCAAAAAAGGGTTTTTTTAGCAAATGTGTCCGTTGTCGTGTGTGTGTGTGTGTAATGTATGTATGTGAACAGCAGCTCAAAAACGAAAAATCGTAGAAAGTTGAAATTTGATATTCCGTTTAGAGGTCACCATGGGATCTGAACTGTAGTTATCTGTAAAAATTCCTTAACCGGAAGTACCACTTTACTAGTTGGATTTTTTACTTTTTTGCGATTTTTCAAAAATGGCTCCGACGATTTTCTTTAAACTTCAAACATCAACCACACATACAAAGAGCTACAACTTTTATTAGAAACATTTCTCCGGGAAAATGCAGTGAAGGGCACTTTTGGGGGAAGGGTGGGGTTAGGTTTTATCTAAAGTGCTATTTCAGTTTATTAGACAATTCTGTCATCTAAATAATGTTAATTAGAATTAAATATGTTGTTGAAATTCCGAGTTTGAAAAAAATCGGATAACCGGAAGTGCGTTTACTTTACCACTTTACTAAATGATTTTTTTTCACTTTTTCGCAATTTTCTCAAAAATGGCTCCGACGATTTTCTTGAAACTTCGTATATAAACTAAACATTCAAAGATCTACAACTTTTATCTAAAACATTTCTCGGGAAAATTCTTTTAAGGGCACTTTTAGGGAGGGGTGGGGTAGATTTTCATCAAAGTGCTATCCTAGTTGATTATACAATTCTATCATCCAAATATAATTAGTTAGAAATAAATAGATGGCTGAAATTCCGAGTTTCAAGAAAATTAGTAAACCGGAAGTGCGCTTTTACTGAACAGTTTTTTCAGTTTTCGACGAATTTCATTAAATTTGGTACACAAACTATAAAATTTGTCAATTATCATTTTGAGAACTGGAGTAAGAGAATGTTGTGTGAGTGTTTCACACCAGATTTTTTTTTTTTTTAATTTAAGGCGCGTCAAGATCCGGTGATGGGCAGTGTTGTGTGTAACGAGAGAACACTGTCCGGAGCCCGGCATGCACTGATAAGACTCTGAGCGCAAATGACCATGGATATTGACGCGCCTTAAATAAAAAAAAAAAATACTTTCATGCAATACCAAGACGTCAGGCATGGTTTGCATAATCAAACAAAACAATAAACCTACATGTTATAAAAATAACTTTATATTAGATTCAGTGGGGGGTTGGCAAGCCTATACCAATGCCCGATCCCTATGGGTCAGTTGTGGCCACACATAAGTATTTTCTTACTTGTGGATCGTTACAGATTCCTTTTAACGATCAATTCCAATCCATTTTAGGTTTTTTTTTTTTTTATTATTTAACTATATGCTTTCTACTTTCAGTTGGGTTTATTTCAGATTTTAAATTCTATTAAAATATCATTTCAACAATTAATATTTTGTGTTGTATAAAATTTTGATAAAAGTGATGATATTTTATCATCTGATGCTATTGAAAGTATTGTAATATCATATTATATATGTAGATATTCTTTGATTTACAGTTCTTTGACACATTATTTAGTAACTTTTAAGTGGTAAATAAATATTTTCAATGATCTCGTCGTATTTTGGCTGCATTGAGAATACAATAATATCTGCAAACAATCTACTCAGTCACATTTAAGTAAACTAATTTGAAAAGTTAGGCAAATAAGAATATTATTCTTCTCAACAATATTAAATTCTATAAAAGTCACATTCAAAAACAAGGAAGTAATCATATCATGACAAATTAAAAGTAGAATATCAATTCCAGCCTAATTATAATAAATCACTAACAAATGTTATATCCTGTCCAGGCTAGTTCAAGGTCACCCCCCACCACTGCATGCAATTTTTCAAGTTTATCTTAAATTTATTCCTCTTTTTTTTTCGCTAAACTTATACAGCCTTGTTTTTGTGATTAATTAGAAAATAACAACCATATTTTTGTGATTATCATAAACTATGTAGACAATATTATTACTGAATTCAATAATTTAATTCATTCATTCATTCATTCAACATTTTTAATTATTCTATTATAAATTATTATTTATTCTATTAAAATACTACGATTTAGTTAGTGCAAATTAATCGCATCGTAATGTTTTAAAAAATTATGTATGATATAATGTAAAGTACAGCTCATAAGGATTGTTATAAATAATGAACTTGTACGTTTGTTAAGCATTTAAATCATTTACAATCTTTTACGCCCTAAGAGATTTGAAATAATTACGGTATCATATCCAGAAAATTTACTAGTTAGCTAGATGAAGTATTTGTGTAGCTTGAACTGAATCACTCAAAATTACCCTTGCTTCTTTCTCATAAAGGCGCCTCGCAAAAAAAAAATATGAAGATTTTGTAGAGTCATAGTTGTAAACATTTCATTTCCTCTTGCCGGTGTGAGAGGAATTTTCGCCAATTATGATCGTTTGAAATTAAAGAAGACTTAACATTCCAAATTCAGCGAATAATATTCAAATACGAAATAAAAGAACCCTTACGGAGAAATGTTTCAAATAAAAGTTGTAGCTCTTTGTATGTGTAGTTGATATACCAAGTTTAAAGAAAATCGTCGCGGCCATTTTTGAGAAAATCGCAAAAACGTAAAAAAAAAAAGAAAAAAGCAATTTGTAAAGTGGTACTTCCGGTTGAGGAATTTTGACAGATAACGCACCGTCAGATCTCATGGTGATACCTAAACGTAATATAAAGTTTTGACCATTTGCTAAAAACCACATTTTTGGACTCAGGGGACCTCAAAACGGATATTTCTGGTGAAAAATCGATATTGAAAATTTGACACGATAACAATAATTCCCCTAACTAGGAGTAAGAGAAAGTAAAAAGGACAAATCGTTAGGAAGTATTTTTCTTAATCAATTTGTTCTGAAAAGTAAAAAACAAAAAAAATAAAACTTTCAAAAATTCTGAGGTTTGTCCAAATCGCATGATTAAAAATCCTTCAAACTTCTTATAATGAAGAAAACAATAGAAAAATTTATAGCGCTGAAAAAAAAATATAATTTTTAATATGTCTGTGTGTGTGTGTATAAACAATAACAAACATAATGTATTTAAAGAAAGGAACAAAAATAGAATTATTATAGAAAGAAACAAGAAACTTTTTCTAAGAACAAACATGAGCTCAACTGCAAAAGAGAGAAAAAAAAAGTGCCTTAGTAGTAATAAAATAACTAATAATATATTTTTATAGCCTCTAGTTGGAATCATTGACACTATTATTGTCAAATGAACTTTAAACTAAAACTATCATAATAAGTTAATAGTTAGTGTATAAACTGCTTTAATGTTTTAAACTTTATTAGGTTAGATCGGAGAATATTTTTTATTGTAAAATTATGTCATACTTATTATTACAATAATACTGATGCTTGTTTATTATTAGAGTAATTTTCTAAACACTAGTTTATAAGAATATTATTTTATCACAATTCTTGATTATAATTTTTTTAAATTAGATAGCATAATGAAATATTTAATATAAAAAGCAAAATTAATAAAAAACATTCCTTGAAATCTGACGACAGTGTTTGTAGAGAGAATGTTCAGGCATACGTAATTTTATTTAAATATAAAAGAGGAAAATATTAATTAAATTATAATTATTCATGTGTTCACAAGGAATTCGTTAAGTACGCTGAAGTTAGAAGTCACTTGAAGACAGTAAGTAAAAATAGTTTTTTCTCTGATTATATCCATCATAGCATGGCTTCATTTTGTTGATTCTGACCGGTTTCGAATTTTCATCCATTGTCAGAGTAAAGTTTTCAGTCAGTTCGTGCACATAAGACAGAATAATAAGAGTAAAATAAGACAGAATAATCTTTAATTAAAATAT
This sequence comes from Triatoma infestans, assembly GCA_011037195.1. Taxonomy (NCBI): domain Eukaryota; kingdom Metazoa; phylum Arthropoda; class Insecta; order Hemiptera; family Reduviidae; genus Triatoma; species Triatoma infestans. The sequence continues at coordinate 11,974 of JAAEAF010004985.1, read as the reverse complement.
CATGGAATATATGAAAACATAAAAAAATTCAGTATCTATAGTCTAGATTGCATCTGAGAGATGGCAGCACTATACATTACTGCTCAAAAGCGGCCTCTAGACGGTCAATACTGATATTGACAATATAACCAACAATACTCGTGCTAACCAGTCTCAATACTTCATTACCTTACACGATCAATATCATTGTCACTACTTTTGTCAATAACTGTGTTCATTACTTACTACTTCTGCCACTAGGAGAGTGAATTTACGTGTTTGTACTCGTTATTTTGTTGTTTTTTTTTCCACTAAAAAATGAATAATCACACAAAAGCTTGCGTTGCGTAGCCATTATTTTGGCGTTTGGCACTACTCATAAAGTGAAACGCAAACAGTGGATGAAAGAGTGGTTAAAGAAAAGAGATGAATATTCTCATTTAGTACTTTTGAAGGAAATCAGCCTCTGCGATGTTGAAGATTTCAAGTACTACTTTCGAATGGATGAATCTACCTTTACAAACTGTTACAGATGGTTGATCAATTTTTGAAAAAACAGGACAGAAATATGAGAGAAAGTATAACTGTTAGTATGAGGGAAAGATTAGCCTTAACAGGTACTTGGCCACAGGAAGAAATTTTGAAGATTTGAAGTTTTCAGTCATAATGTCCCCAGCAACTATCAGCAAAGCTGCAATAGAAACCCTGTGAAACCTTTATATATATCCTACAAGACTTTGAAAAAAATTACAATCACCTTTAAAAAATGTATGATTGAAGTTTTATTATAATACAAAAATCATTCCCAAGAACCTCCACTGGATCGTGTTTTGAACTGAACTGTAATGAAGGGACTATTATAATTGACTATATGAAATGTATGTTAATCAGAAAAATAAGATTAAAAAATTGCAATCATCTTAAAAAAAAAATGTATGATTGAAGTTTTATTTTAATACACAAATCTTCCCAAAATACCTTTGTAAGGTATTGTATCACTGTTGTTGAGGTTAGTTTCAACGTTGTATAACACTACTGAACTGAGTATTGATGGAAATATTGGCGTCACCTCTATACGGTCAATATTATTGTCGAATATCCCCTCCACTTCTCAGTATTGATACACGAAAATCAGAAAATCCAGATTTCATCAATACTCTTGTCAATACCATTTTTTTACCTTATACGGTCAATGTTATTGTCAATACTCTAAAGTATTGTCAATATTATTGACCGTGTAGAGGCCGCTAAAATGTTATACAATATTATTTGTGTTCCAATTTTATGTTATACAATATTATTGTCTAGATTACATCTGAGAGATGGCAGCACTATACATTACTGCTCAAAAGCGGCCTCTAGACGGTCAATAATATTGTCAATATCAGTATTGACAATATAACCAACAATACTCGTGCTAACCAGTCTCAATACTTCATTACCTTACACGATCAATATTATTGTCACTACTTTTGTCAATAACTGTGTTCATTACTTACTACTTCTGCCACCAGGAGAGTGAATTTACGTGTTTGTACTCGTTATTTTGTTGGCTTTTTTTCCACTAAAAAATGAATAATCACACAATATTCCAATGTTATACAATATTATTTGTGCAATCCAAGTCTTCCACATTTAATATGTTTTAGAAACTTTATGAATTAAATTAAATTAAATTTAAAAAAAATAGTATTAATTTTCTAACAATTTCAACAGAAATGTTGTCACGTTTAACTAGTATTAATAAATTTAAAGTAAGAAAAATTTTTAATTAAACACGAAACATTAAATTGTTTATGGTTTACTTTATTATTTTAAAATTTGGTACACTTACCTATGATTGAATAGGCACGAAGGTACTATATAAAAAGTTATTTTTTAATTATAATGTTTCTTACTATAGCTAGACTCTTTTTTTATTTTTTAAGACGTATCGTCGCTTATTAATTGTTCAAAAATGACTAAAACAACATTTTGAATTAATTTATAATACATAGAATAATTTTATAAAATAATTTATCAGTTTTTCTTCTTAAAACATAAGTTTAAGTAGTCTGGTTGGTTGAATAGCAAAAAATAAATAAAAAATAGAAAAAAATTAAAATGTTTTACTTAGAATATATACTGTTTACAATTTATAACAAAGAATGGTACCGATTACTATGAACATAATTAACTGAGTATAGTCACGAACTGTATTACTGTATTACAGTTAGAAAAATCACTTATATATATATATATTTAAATAGGTTAGGTTTAAAAATATGTTTCATACTTCTCTTTTGACCTGAACAATGTATGTATGTATGTATTTTATTTACTAGGTGCCGACAATATACGTCACTACTATTCAGAATACGTTTTACTATTGTATTTTATTATTATTAAGTCTGAGTTTTTATTTTTTTTTAAATAACTGTATACCACTGTTCGTGACACATTAAAACAAGTTATATGTTATAAACAAAAAAAAAATCTGTTGTGAAACACTCACACAACTTTCTCTTACTCCAGTTTTCAAAATTATAATTGACAAATTTTATAGTTTGTGTACCAAATTTAATGAAATTCGTAGAAAACTGAAAAAAACTGACCAGTAAAAGCGCACTTCCGGTTTACTAATTTTCTTGAAACTCGGAATTTTGGCCATCTATTTATTTCTAATTAATTTTGTTTGGATGATAGAATTGTATAATCAACTATGATAGCACTTTAGAGAAATACAGAACCCCATCCCTTCTCCAAAAGTGTCCTTAAATGAATTTTCCCAGAGAAATGTTTTAAATAAAAGTTGTAGATCTTTGTATGTTTAGTTTATATAGGAAGTTTCAAGAAAATTGTCGGAGATACTTTTGAGAAAATCGCGAAAATGTGAAAAAATTATTTAGTAAAGTGGTAATGTAAAAGCACTTCCGGTTATCCGATTTTTTTGAAACTTGGAATTTCAACAACATATTCAATTCTAATTACCATTATTTAGATGATAGAATTGTTTAATAAACTGAAATAGGACTTTAAATGGAAACCTAACCCCACCTCTCCCCCATAACTGCCCTTAAATGAATTTTCCCAGAGAAATGTTTCAAATAAAAGTTGTAGCTCTTTTGTATGTGTAGTTGATATATCAAGTTTGAAGAAATCGTCGAAGCCATTTTTGAGAAAATCGCAAAAAAGTAAAAAAAAAAAACAACAAGTAAAGTTGTACTTCCGGTTGAGGAATTTTGACAGATGACCCAGCGTTAGATGCCATGGTGATACCTAAACGGAATATCAAGTTTCAATTTTCTACGGTTTTTCGTTTTTGAGCTATGCTGTTCACATACACACACCATTTGCTAAAAACCATTTTTTTGGACTCAGGGGACCTCAAAACGGATATTTCCGGTGAAAACTCGATATCGAAAATTGTACACGATTACAATACGTCCTCTTATTAGGAGTAAGAGAAAGTAATTGATCTGTATAATCGAAATTTTGCTTCCTAATTAATTTGATTAGATTTTAGAACTTCAAGTGGAATGTTCCATTTTGCTTTTTACAAGATAATATTTCAAGAACTATAGTTAAAAAAAAAAAAAATAAGAGCTACAATAGATAATAAATATTCGCTATTCGCTTAGAAGTAGCGGTAATATTGGAGCTCAGGTGCAGATAATAAGTTTTGTCTGACACCTCAGTAGATTTATTATAGAGGTGAGTGTACCATGCCACACTGAAGTTACTTTAACTTCTAACAGTCCGTACAATTTACTATCTAACATACTTTTATTATTCACAATTTTGAATTGTTTTTTTTCTTTTTTACCAGCTATGTCTAGTTTTAAGATCTTTAGTCATTTGTATGAATTCCTTTTGCCAATGTTTTTTTAGCATTCACAGATCTTAAAAATGTAAAGTTCTTAGCATTTGTTTAATAGTGATGTATTCGCTAATGGTTATAGACAAAGTCCATACGTCTACACGAATTAATTGATAGCTTTACTCTGATGATGGATGAGTATCCGAAACCGGTCAAATCCAATAAAATAAAGCATGATATGACGGTTATTATCATACTTGTTATCTAGCATTATGGACACAACTACATATTCAATATATTCTATTTGTTTAAAACATATTATATATTTTTTTTTCAACGCATTATATAGATATTTATCAGTAAATAAGATGTGCAATATAAATCAATGGACCATCCCTAAATTCATAATTTACAATTAATTATTTGAAGGAAATTATCATAATAAAAATAATAAACCTAGTTTTTACATTCATAAACAATAGAGTAAGAATTGCCGCCATCGCTAGTTTATAAAGAAGTGAAAAGGGAAGATATCATATTTTGGCGCTAAAATTCAACTTGGAAAATATATATAACATTTCTATTATTTATTTATTTTTTTTAATTACCAAATCACTGTAATTTTTTGTTGTATACATTTTTATTGATTTTTACAATTGCATGATGTTACGTGCATAACATTTCATTAATATGGCAGTCGTAATAAACCATTAAGGTTGGAATCTCACAACTGTCCTACGAGACAGCTGATTACATAAGCAGATGATCGCGCGAGGCTATGGAGGCTTTAGTCGACGTGATGGGTTAGAGAGAGGGGAGAGTTGTGGTTGAGAGCGCTTGGATTAGTGGATTTGAATGAGAGGATAGTTAGGAATGGAACTTTAGATAACGGGACTTAGCTATCGCAGAATTGAAGGAAATTTCAAGGTCATTGTGGATGCCGTGATTGGAAACGTAGAAGAGAACATTGACTATGGATTTTGGACATAATATAGTTGTCATTTGTTATGTAATGTAAGTTTCGAACGCTTGTCCGGAAGTTTTTTTTTTTTTAGTATTTCGTACCTTTCAAGGAAGAGCCGACACTACCTTGAAGTAACCTATTGTAATATGAACGAAACGTCGGTATATAACCAATCAACTGATGCAGTCTCAACTCGAAGACCTAAGTATTTTACATCTAAGGCAATAATGTTTACAATAATGTTTTAGTCCAGTATGTGGATTCCAGGTTCATCGTTTGTCGAGATTGATATCAAGGTAATGAACTTTTGTGACGGTAGGTAAGGAAATATGGTTGAAATATGTAGGAGGAAGGATTTTTCGATTTAATGTGAAGAATATGTAATTAGATTTGAATTGATTTACCTTGATTCTCCACTTTCGGAGCCAAGGTTCGAAGATGTTGAGATGGGATTGTAAAATTTAATTTTTAAATTTTTGTTTAAATCCTTATTTGTTTTTATATTGAATATCTAACTACAACAGTCAAATTCTCATTTTTATGAACTGAAAATATCGAAGAAAGGGGAATTTTCAAGCTATCATATTTGAAGATTATTTCTCTTAATCTCCAAATTAACTGTTTAATTTTTTTAAATTAATTTAGGGTAACATGATACTGCGTTATACAATTATTAATTAAAAAGAAGAGCAAGAAAAAGAAATCTCTACTTACTGAAGAAAAAAAAAAAAACAAATAAATAAAGATATAATAAAAAGGACATGTGCATGTTCATATAGAAATAATAAAACTAATTTTTTTAACAGTACTTAATGAGAGCTTAAGGAAGTCACATGTTTCATTAGAGTGATCAGGGTGGTCTTCTGACATAATAGCTTTAAAAAAACATTATTTACATAGTTAAGCCATGAACAACCGTTTTAGTACTACTACGATTCATATCTTAGTGTCCATTAGGTTTTTGTTTAACTTTACATTTAAAAAAATAAATAACAAAGAGGATCGGTGTTATTCAACTTAGTCAAATAATTTAAAGTTGTGATTTCATATCGCTTCATTCAATAGATTACCTTTTCTTAAGAATATGAATGATTCCTAAAGTGTTTTAGCCTCAAAAAGTGGCAATTTGCATTAGGTATCATTTTTACGTTCTCTTATTCCTAGTTAAGAGGAGAGTATTGGCGGTCATGTCAAATTTTTCGAAAGTTTTTGTCAGAAATACATGTTTAAAACCTCTGAGTACATAAAAAAAAATGTTTAGCGAAAGGGCCTACCAACACTCACATTTGTTTCAGCTTTAGAGCCGACACTACCTTGAAGTAACCTATTGTAATATGAAGGAAACGTCGGTATATAACCAATCAACTGATGCAGTCTCAACTCGAAGACCTAAGTATTTTACATCTAAGGCAATAATGTTTACAAGTCACAGGAAGTATGTTCCTCCTAATACAATTAATGTAGGGGAATTCAGGATTGAACTTGCTAACTGTATAAAATGGCTTGGACCACAAGCATCAATGGAAAACACATATTTAACTATCTTGTTGGTAAATGTGAATCATGCCTCAATATTATGAGGTGTATCTCCCACTTAAACTACGGAGCCATCATTAAAACTTCCTTATTGCTGTATTTACAACTGGTCCTGCTATGGAGACACATCTATCCAAAATAGATAGGTTGCAATATAAAGCGCTAAGGTGATGTTAAGGTGCAATGAAATCCTCTCCCACCAATGCGTTTTTGGTTGAAGCCAAAAAGTTTTTTCTGTGAATCAGGCGTAAGATATATCTTATTATATCTTAAGGTCAAGGTGACCTTTCCTGTCAAAACCAATCCTTACTGCCTGAATTCTATCAGAGAAGTACTGGAAACTAAGAAAATCTCCAATACTAATTGAAAGTTTCTGTGACATTTCTAACTACCTATTTGAAAACTCTCATATTACTTATATAACATTAAACTTGCTGTAACACCAAATGATTTCTAATTCGTTGTGGTGGTTGGTTCCGCAGAGCTGGAAAGCATCAGAGACATTTTCCGTGGAAGCCTGCTTCATTTTGTGGTCATCGACCGGTGTCGGGCGTTCGCCCATCTTCAGGATGCGCTTTTCAGACAGTGTGCCAACACAGACTCGTACAGAGACTTAGTTTCACACTAACTTAGAACTAACGAACTTAGTTTCACACTAACTGTGGTCGATGACCACAAAATGAAGCAGGCTTCCACGGAAAATGTCTCTGATGATTTCTAATTCCCTTATGGACAAAAACATCTTTGACAACATGAATGACATATTACTAAGAATACTTTTTGACAAACACTTCCCGAACTAGGAATAGTTTTTCTTTTAATGTACCTTAAAATTTAAACTTAATAGAAATAAAACTTAGAAATTAAATTTGGGCATTCAATAACTTTTATTTTAGAAAGAAATTTGAAAAGTAAACTTTTAATTTAATATATACAAAACAGTTATTAATAATATTAAGTAACGCAATTAGTTATAAATATTAGAATGCCAAGGAGAGTTCAAAAGAAATATCATCAGGTAAGCAAAGAAGATGTTTTGTTATCATGAAACAGAACTCTTGATAGACTTATTTTACACGGAACAAGATAGTATCTTGTCAATTACAATGCGGTCAACCTCATATCAAGTTATTGAATAAGCTCGGATGTTATTGTGGTTGCACTGTTCAGATTTGGTTTCACAAGTAAACAGTTAGAAGAATAACTGGAGAGAATTGGCAACAATGGGAAGATTTAGCAATAATTACTGTAATAAAAAGCTTGTAAGGTCCCTTAGGTTACGAACATTGAAAAATACATTAGAGTTCTGAGCAAAAAAGAAATTAATAAATAAATTACAAAAATTTCAATCTAATATATATTTTATCAATCTTTATATATAAAAATTCAGCATCCGTATGTTTGTGGCCGTAAAACTCGAAAAATAGTCGATGGATTGACTTGAAATTTTTACACAACGTTACATTCCTATATAAGAATGTTTATATATACTTTTTCATCCGAAGTTCCCACGGAAACGGGAAATTCCGAGCGTTTCGTGAGTTTGGCAGAAATAGAGAGACGCAGATGCGTTGCGATCGTGGCACGCTCCCCGCTGAAAATATTCTGCACAGAATACGTCAAGAAACGGAATCATGCCTTGGATTTCACAGAAGAAAGATACAATGAAGCGCTAATGTTCATTGAGGATCATTGTCTTGCAATGTGTGACAAGTTGTTGGTAACAGTACCGAATAGGTCGATCAATGCAACATTCGAGAGAGAACTACTCAGAGAGCAATCATACACCATACATGACTTACTTACAGCTATTCGTCCAAGAAAATACACTGAAACTCCTTTAAGAACAAAAGATAGCATTTGATACCATCATACAAGCTGTGATCAGTCAATCCGGTGGATTTACTTTTTGGGCGCTCCAGGTGGAACTGGAAAACATTCTTAATTTCCTTAATCCTGGCAAAAATCCGTTCCTATGGCCATATTGCGTTAGCACTTGCTTCTTCAGGTAATGCTGCTATGTTGATGGAAGGAGGTAGAACAGCGCATTCAGCTCTTAAAAACATTCTTTCAGTTAAAAACATTTTTTCTTTCTTTCCTTTCAGTTCACTGCAACGCAAAGTAGGGTGTTAAATTGAATGATGTGTTTTCTTGCTGAATCTATGTTAACTATCATACTTCTATTTACTTCCCTAATAATTAAAATCAGACTGAGCCACAGCTAAGCGTGACCGGGTTTAGCTAGTATAATATATTTATCAACAGTTTTGTGTGTGTGTGTGTGTGTGTGTGTGTGTGTGTGTGTGTGAACAAAATATTTCAAAAACGAGAAGTTGCAGGAAGCTCAAACTTCGTATTCAGTCTAGGTACTATCACCTCATCAGACACGAAGATTTCGGCCAAAATCCATCAACCGAAGTTACTGAATGGTACTTTACTGAATGTTTTTTTTTTTTTTTTCAGTGTTTTGTAATTTTCTTTAAAACAGCGCCAACGGTTTTTGTAAACTTGGTATATCAACTAAGCATACAAAAATCTTTATTTGAAACATTTCTCCGAGACACTTCATTTAAGGGCACTTTTGCGGGAGAGAAGGGGGGGGTTATGATTTCATTTTAAAGTGCTATTTCAGTATATTACATAATTCTGTCATCTAATTAATTAGAATTAAATATGTTGTTGAAATTCCGAGTTTGAAGAAAATCGGATGACCGGAAGTGCGTATTTACTGAAAGTATTTTTAAATTTTCTGCTATTTTCACTAAATCGGCTCCAACGATTTTCTTTAAACTATAAATATTAACTTACACACATATAAAGGGCTAGAACATTTATATTTACAACATTTCTCCTGTGAAATTCATATAAGGGGACTTTAAGGGAAAGGGTGGGTGGGGTTATGTTTTCCTCTAATATATTAGATTTACTTGACAATTCTGTCATTGCAATTATTATTATTATTATTATTATTATTATTATTATTATTAATATTATTATTATTATTATTATTATTATTTGTCTTAATTAAGAATACATAATACATATACAAAAATGACTATAAACAATATACAATGTTACAGAACAAAAAGAATATAAAAAAAAAACTTGCCTTGTAAATGAAAAATAAAAAATAAAATTAATTTATAAAGACATGTACCATGGTCAATAGACAGTCGGTGAAGTCTTGTACTATTATTATGAGAGGAAAACATAGCCATAGAAAATCATATAATAACTACTTTTAAGAAAAACACTGAAAGATTTACAGAAATTTGCCAAAGAAGTCCAGTGTCTACCATTCAAGAAGTCCAAAGTGCCAGATATGGAAAGGCATTGGCTACCAAGCCATTTCAATCTAAGATCATTAAGCCTACTACAAACAGCCAAATAGTGATAAGATCTATCTAAAATACAATCACCACATAAGTTCACAAATTTTGTAGTTCATCAGTCAGAAAAACTGGCCGATGGCTTTTTTTAAATTCACTATTCCAGCACGAGCTTTCATTATCCATTTAATCTAGTCGAATCAAGATAATGGTTTGCACCTAATACAAAATTTAGCTATCTATAAATCGGATACAGATCATATTTCTTTATATTTTTATCCTTAAATTGAATTTTGAATTCAGTTTTGACTTTATCACATATAAAATGGAAACATCTGTCAAATATATTTACATTGTTTTAAGCTTATTATTTCATTTGAGCCGAATTTTTTTTTTTTTTTTAGTAAGTTATTTATATTTTTAAGGCCAAAAAAATATTCTTATTCAAGATCTGAGTCGCAACAATTAACGGTAGTCTATGGCTGGGCATATTAAATACTTTAATAATATAGTCAAGATGTATTTTGAGTGTATGTATGAAAATTGATTTTTAATTAATTTCATTATACGTATATGATAATCAGAATTATATAAGTTGCCAAAATTCTGAGTTTTAAGAAAATCGGTAGACCGGAAGTGCGACTTTACTGTATAGGTAGTATAGTTATTTGTGATTTTCTCCATAAAAATGCCGACAGTTTTAAACACAAATAAAAATTGTAAATGTGAAAAAAAATTGCCATTTCGCAGTAAGGAAAATCGTATGAGTGTTTCACACCAGATATTTATATGTTGTTGTGAGAAACTAGATTTTGATTGATTTAGCTCATGCGAGATTTCAATCTTTATAGTACTCTTTCATTACTTTCTGGACTGCGCCGCATACATAAAATTAATATAACGTATAAGCCAAAAATCTCTAGGTCCAAGAAAAGTTTATTGCGGTTGGTTCCGCAGAGCTGGAAGGCATCAGAGATATTTTCCGTGATATCCTGCTTCTTTTTTGTTGTCATCGACCGGTTTCGAGCGTTCACCCATCATCAGGATGGTTTTTGTCAAATCAGTGTGATTAATATAGACTTGCACAGAGCAAATTTAGTTGATGATACATTGGTTTTAAAAAGTGCTTTTGTTAGGACCTAACTATGTTAACAGGGGGGGGTCCTTGATACTTGGGTGGGAAAACACGTATTGTTTTTCGCTTTTTAACATTGTTCCTTTTTAAAATGGAAACATCCAACAATGGAAGAAAGGTTTTAGCCTAAGAAAAGTTTTTTAACTAAATATTATGAATTGGAGAAATCGCAGAATTTGGAAAAACTGTTGCTGTTTGAATAAGTAAAACCAGTGGCGGCTCCCTCACTTGGGTATTTGGGGGTTCAACATTTTTTTTTTTTTTAATTACTTACATTACCTATCATTATTAGCATCTTAGCTAGATAGAAATCATGAAGTAAGCTAGGAGCCAGGTAAAAATTTGCATCCCTCCCCTACAATTGAATACTAGGGAACGGATTCGTATGTATTTACATATTTTTTTCTAGGCAATTTACAGACGTTTTTCAACTAGAAGTATTCATACTGAGACTTTTTAAGCCGTTTGAGTCTACTTTTATTTCACATATTTCCACATATTTGGATGTTATCGCATATTTTTACATATTTGATCAAAATAAATAAATATTTCTACATATTTAATCAAAACATGTACACATTTTTCATTTTGGGCATATTTTCATAATTGGGAGGTGGTTGACAGGAAGTGTAAACCACAGACTGTAGGGCTGTGAATCACAGTGGGTACAATGGTTATTGTAATTTACACCGAATGCTGCTAAACAGTGACGGGCACTTGTTAGTTCTTTGAAGTTGTCTGACGTTGTCTGTTCTTTCAGCTCGTTCGTTGAAGTGTCCAATTCATTTCGTTCGGTCACTTAGTGTATTCTTTTTTGGGTGAAATGCACGAACATCGGCCTCAAACAGACAACTGGTTGCTAAATATCTTCGCGAGTTTCCAGCAGAACTTTTTCGAAGTGATGGAGACATTTTGTACTGCACAGCTTGTGACAAGCGCGTTTCTTGCCCTCAACGTTCCCAAGTCACCCAACATATTGCCACCGGATCGCACATAGAGAATACAAACAGAAAGAAAGAGAGGACGTCCTATCAAGCCTTCCTTACATCTCCATCATCAAGTAAGTCTACTCTGAGTACAGATCTGTGTCGGGCTTTGGTTAGAGCAGATATCCCTTTCCACAAACTTAAAAATCCTCATTTCAAAGGATTCTTAGAGACCTATATTGGGAAAAAAATGCCTGACGAGAGCACTCTGCGGAAAAACTACCTGGAAGATATCTATACAGATAC
>JAAEAF010004984.1:0-53241 GCA_011037195.1 Triatoma infestans | reverse complement strand
CGCATCCAAACCATCCAATTCCCCAAAAAAAATCCTTCGACTTATTACGAACATTTCTTTCTACATAACTTACCTTAACTGCACGCAGACCTCAATAGTATATTCTTTTTTTTTTTACACAGAGGGGGAAAATGGCCATTCGCACCTTCCGCCTACGTCGGGTGTGACGGCTTTTACCCACTAAAAAACCCCTCCTCTAAAACAGGCGTGGAACCCCTCTCTGGAACCATCTTATGATATTGCATCAGAGGAGTCGTCACGTATTGTTCTCTACTATCCATTGCTCTACTGATGGGAGTTACTCATACTCTCTTCTCTCCTTTTCTGTTTTAGAATGCAATTTCATGTATACTGCAATTAAGCTCCAGGCCTCTTTTTCCTGTAGCATCTTCTCTACCAGTTTTTCTAGGGTTAGCTACTCAGTTCTTCTCCACAGCTCTTCTCTTTTCTGTATTCCATCTTCTACAGATGAAAAAACGTGTGATATAAGCTCTTCTACATCAGCGTCCCCGTATATACATGTGGCCGATGTCCTCTTTTTCCACCTATAGAGGTACTCCATAAAATACCCATGTCCAGACAGAAATCTGTGTGAGGTAAAAGTTTATCTCGCCAAAACTCCTGGTCCCACAGAATGGGGTCCCCGATCAATTGGTGCTCCATGTTCCCCTTACTTTCAACTCTCCATCTCTTCCTCCACTCTTCCTGCAGGGTGATCGTCACAATTGCGTGTCGCATTGTCCTTCTTTAGTTCTGTGTTCTGAAAACAGAAGGGTCTCGTCGAAGCCATGGCGGTGCCCGCAAGGACTAAGGCCGCAGGTTTAGACATCGAGCGATAAGCACAGGATTATTATTAGCGTGCCCCTGTGCTGCACAGGTAGGAGTCGCTTAATATGGATTTGTTTCAAAGCTCCAGCCCATACTTCGCATCCGTACAACACAACTGCATTTGCTGTGGTCAGCACCAGCTGCCTCTTATTGGTCCACCTATATTTGCCTAGCTCGCATATTACCATTATCGCATTTGAAATGAGCATATGTGTCAATAATGGCTCCAATTATTTCCTTTAAACTTTGTAGGACAATATCTACACACTAAATAAATACCCATCTGGAAATTTATTTTTGCGATAGTTCTGGGGAGACAGTGGTGATTATATTGTCATCCAGAAGATAGCACCAATAACATTGAACAAAGACTAATAAAATTTCCAGAAAAATGTTTCAATTAATGGATACTGTTTTTAATTTGTGAAGTTGACCTTCAAATTTAGAGAATATCGTAGTATTTGTTTTCGAAAACTCAAAAAAACCATTCAATAGAGTCGCATTTAAGTTTAGGGATGTTCTTCAAATTTAGAATACTATCTATGCTTCCAATATTATAGAAGAGCCAAAAACCATATATTACGCTGCAATAATATACTTTAGAAGAAAGAATACGTTCCTGCTCCTCTGCAAACCCACAAAAATCAATTTTACTAAAACATATATCCGAGTATAAGTGATAGGCATTTTATATAGTGTAGATGGTGCGAAAATTCTTGGAGCTATTTTGTAGAACATCTCCAAGATATGGATGAAACTATTCTTAGAAAGTCTCACTTTCGGTTGACAGCTATGTGTCGAATGTCCGTAATGTTGGTACAGAAACGGAATTTCAAGTTTATGCTTTCTGCGATTTTTCTCTTTTTTGGAACATTTTCGGTTCACACATGCACAAACACCCACAGCGACACATTTCAAATTTTCGCTTTTATTTTAGTTTGTGTTACAATTATACGTTCCATATATATCTTATTAGTTAGAAAAGTTTGCTTCTTCCTGTCGACATATGACTGCATTTTTCTATTCTGCTGATTATCTGCAGTGACCAGGTAACATCAGTCACCTACAAGAATTTACATTTAAAACTGTAGATCTGTTTATTGCGTAAGTGTCGCTCGTTCCCCTGAGTGAGTATTTTTTTTTTTGTATAAATTTTAAAATTAATTGCAAAAGCCTAGTTGTTATCCAATAAGAATTGACCAACATCTAATTACACATTGCAGAATAATAATTACAACAAAATTCAACACACACACACACACACACAAACACACACAAAACGAATATATATTAACTATTTTCCAATAAAAACCACTTCTTCATGCTTAGCCAACCTCAAAACATGCATTTCCGGTGACATAGCTGTTTTAAAATTATGTCTCGGTTATATGACTTTGTCTTACACAGTATGAGAAAGTTTAAAAAAAAAAAAAAAATGTGAATAAAGAAGTTAGATTCCTAAAATTATGCTGTTTCGATTATTTTCTTCTGAAATTTTTTTTTTCATTAAAGCTTTCGACACGCGAAGTTTTTAATCTTCAGTATTTTAATAAGTGATTTTTTTTTAGAAGGACAGTGTGTTATATGGTAGTCAGTATTACAGAGAAATGATATGAGAAATTAGAGTGATGCTTGCAGATATTAGACAGTCAACCTTTTTCTTATCTATTGGTAAATTAGGTTGAGAAATTCGGAAAATCTTCCTTACAGTCTGGATTTCGTAGTATCAGATTTTTTTTTGTCTGGTCTCTTCAGGAGTTATTATGAGACTGATTCGTTTTTTTACTTATTGAGTTTCTCGTGTACATCTAGTTCATGCTGTTGTTTTAAAACCAATTTTTCGTACTAAGGAGACTTCAAACGCGTTATATTTCTGTTGAAATCTCAATTTCGAAAATCTGAGGCGAGTGCAATACTTCCTCTATCAGGACTAAGATAATGTAAAGATAGCACAGAAATTTTACGATTTTCATAGAGTTCAGATGTATTTTTAGAATGGTATTCAATATGGTAGATGAGGACTGGTTACCCTGGAGGGTCTAGAAGAAGAGGAAGATCGAGACTGTGATGTCTGGATGAAGTGTAGTCCGATTTGAGAAGTTGGAGGAAGATTGCGGAAGTGAGAGAGGAGTTGGGTGGCCAAGGTCCTGTGTGGTCCGTAGAGCCAACAAAGGATTAGAGGAAGATATATAATATCGTTCTTCTTATCTCAAACAATAATTTGCTTCGTTACGGACTATAGGTGATTCATTCTCTCTCTCTCTCTTCTTCTACCTTTTTTTTTAGTTAACCTCTTTATAATTCTGCGCTTTTTTAAATTAGCATATTTTGCATTTGCATTTACAATATGCGCAAAGAGTCACGCAGAATTTCCGATGACCTCACCTGCGAGATCAATGGCCCTGACGAGTTTTCATTATTCCCATTCTTCAGAGTTTACACTACAATTCCTGCAACCAATTATGTAGGATACGACCTCGCATACTTCTGTTTTCTGACTCTTCCTATACAAGAATCTTTCATTGCAATATTTCTTAAACAATTCGCTTCATCAAGGTAAGCAAAAAGTACAGTGAATTTAATTTTTTTTTTTATTCTAGTCCTTGAGAGCGATTTCAAATTTTAGCAAGGCATATATTTTTTATTTCTTGCAGCAATTAAATATATATAAAAGTATGTGTAAGATAGAATTAGGAGTTGTAGTAATTTTTTTTTAAATATGGTATGGTTGAATCAAATTACTTTCCCTTATAGTGCTAATAGACAAATGACTTAAATGTCAAATTTTGTGCTAAATATTTAGATTCCCTAACCTCTCCCATCACGGCTCTTGAGACACGTTTCATGTAATAGTCCCCCCTCTTACCATCAGAACGCCCTAAAATCAATTTTTCTTAAAAAAAAAAAATGTTTAAAATAAAATTTACACGTGCAAAGTTTCTATAATATTGCAATTGGATCCGAAGAGAGGGATCTAAACCAGAGAGAGAGAGAGAGACACACAAAATTGAGAGTCTCACTCGGTACTTAGATCAGACTAGAGTGGGAGACTCTGTAAACATACAGCTGCGCTAGCCCTACAGGGGACAGTCTTTAGAACAGTTTATACAGCAGTTGCAACACATCAGCAACCACCTACTACCTTCACTCACCCTAAATCTCTCGCTCTAATTTCTGTATTCGTGTGAAGTCCTGGCAGTTACTTTGTCATTATAAAGTGTTCAGCATTATTTCCAGTTTATTTATCTTTCAAACCCAATTCTCTCCTTCTCATACCCATTATAATATTTTAGGAAAATCTTTGTAACTACGAAAATCCATTCTGTGATTCGCAACAGATTTTTATCAGCTTCTCCTTGATTCTGAATGGGGGGTGTATATAAAAAAAAAGTCAAATCTTTTATTACCGTTTTTTAATTCATTGTTCAAAATATAGCCCCTTGTGATTGACTGTTGTAAGTCATCTTTCTACCAGCTGTTGGATCCCTCGCTGATACCATTCCTTGGGTTTGAAATCAGAAAAAACCCTTGCACTTCAGTTTCAACTTTGGTAATGTTATTAAATTTCTCTTAAAATCAATCAATAAAACAAATACATATTGTAAAACCATGCTATTTACAAAAATAATTTGTATAAACGAATGTAACTTTATTATTAAAAAAAAAGGCATGTAAAAGCTTTTTAATGCGTTTCATTCAAGTGATAAAACTTCATTTTGCTTTATTTAGATGCAAACATAATTTTAAATGTCCTGTTTTATTATTTTAGAAACCCATCAAAATATTATGTATATTTTCATTATTTCACTGGCAATTTAAATGTATAATGGATGTTCCCTAAATTCATTTAATGAAACTGGGAGTGTGAAAATAAAAATTGTTAGTAATTATTTATGTTTGTTTTCCTAACAATAATTCCAAAATTAATGAAGTGTATTCAAATTTTTTGAATACGTAAGGTAAAGTGGTTGACCGAAATATTTATGTCCAATAAAATAACAAGTTTGAACTTACTACTGGCCACGTACATACACATACACCATTTATAAAACTCAACTTTTTGAACTCAGGAGACTTGAAATCGAACTTTGTGATGACCCGCAAGGCTTATTACCGACAGCTGTAAGAGAAAGTAAAAGCCATGAATGAAGTACTTCTTTCTGTAGCTCGTTTTGTTTGGTAGGAGGAGGTACTGCGAAGGATCCCTAAGGTTAAGTGAAATATCAAGTTTGAACTTTCTAGGAATTTTTTTTTTTTAAATAGAATCCTGCACAAACACATACGTCCAATAATTTATAAAACAACTTTTTCATACTCAAACAAATAATGTTTTGTATAAGCTATCCTGTTTATAATTTGTTTTGTATAATATTTTTTGAAAATACATATATAGATTCTTGACCTGTGTAATGTGTTCCGAATCATTAAAGATACATAAGATACGAAGAGTGAGGAAGCAGACATTAAATGAATCAAAAGTTAGTTACTCCCCACCTAGACAAGTCTAGGAAGGGAGAGTTCGATTCATATAAATAGAGCGGACACAGTGTAGACTTACGACAGTTTACAAACAGTACAACCAGTCAGCAATCTATCCTACTACCTTCTCATTACTCAGCCAGTCTGTCTCTTTATTACTCCCTCGGTACTTTAACTGTAAAGTACTTGCAATTTGTGTGTTCTGTCTTATTATACAGTATTCAGCATATCATCTATTATAGTTTATTTCTAAATCTCAGTCCCAAATTGATTCTCTCTAATTCTCTCTCCTTTTCACATCAATTATAACGCTCTAATAATTGACGAATTTTGTTTCTGAGGATTGGGGTCAAATCAAATAAACAAATTTTCTCAAGGCCACAGTTTTCAAGGCCGTATATTCAAGCCTGATCATCAGGATTTCAATAAATACCTTTTTTTATTTAGCAATTAAAAATTTTTATCTAATAATAAATTTAATTAATGAAATATAGAACTATTATACATTTGAAAGCTTTCTAGAATTGATACGCAATTCTTTTTTCATTTTTAATTCCAGTATCTTTTATTCCAATATTTTTGGCACATTGACAGCTTTGGTCTTTATCGCCCCATATTCGTGTTTTATACATCTTCCTAATCTGTGGCCACTCAAGCTGGGATGACACTAGTATCTTATTTGGCAGCCACCACAATATTTTGCTCAGCAAAGTAGGGTGGAGCCGTAGGTTGTTAATTTTCTTCCCACACTTCCCCACTTATGTCATCGATCTAGTCGACGAGGGGGATTGTGGAATAATATTATTATGTCATCCCTTAATTTCTAGAGCTTGTTTTTTACGGGACTCGGATCAAAACCAAGATCAACCAATAATTTTCATTGATATTTAGATATATAACTTTGCTTAAGGAGGCTATTGAACAAGGTAACTGAGAGGTGTAGTACTTTAACATATGTTGCTGCACCTTCTATAATTAAAGTAAACCGTCCTAAATTAAAGTAAACCAAAGGGGTTGAAATACTTTTATAAATTTTCTTTCAACCCCATGAAAAAAGATAAAAAAAAACTAACCTAACCATTTATATATTCTCCTAATAAATACATTCACGCTATAAAACCGTTCACGCTAATAAATACATTCTCCCAATAAATAGTCAAATAATGTTATGAGTAATTTTGGCAAGAATTTAATTTTTTTTTATCTTCTCAGTATTTTATGTTTCAAATGAGTCTTTTGTTTGACTTCCTAGAGTTAGTTGAATGTCAATAGCAGGACTAGAGGATTCTTGTTACTCAGTTATTGGAACAACACTAGATTTAAGAGAATAAAAGTTTGGTTAACCACATTTACATTGATTTTGATTTTTTTATTATTAAGATAGTTCTGAATATTGCTGTTTAAACCTTGACAAGGTTTTGTTAAGAGAGATTATTTTGTTTTATTATCGTTAAATAAACTTTGTATTGATTAAATATGCTAATCTGATACTGAGGATCCGAATTTCTTCTCGTTCTTACATTTACTTTTCTTCATTTCTTATTATTCTTAACTCTTGGACACGAAATGTAGAGTTTTCTTTTGGATATTGTCTTTTACCATTTTAGAATAATTTATTCGTAGTCTATGCTAAGAATGATGATGAGTTATTTACGATTAGTATGCGATATTTATGATTTTATCAGTTTTTTTATATATAGTACCACCTTCGCGTTACCATTAACTGCAAAAACCAAAGATATTGTCTTGAAGTGTTATTTGAAATTTTGCTAAAATCCTTTCTATTTTTTTTCTTTCAATTTAGTAGCATTTAGATTCTTTATTCTAGGTCTTACCCAAAAGAATACTATTCTTTTAATACACATCATTGATTAACTAATAAAAAAGATTGTCTGAGGAGGCAGTTGTGCCTATTACGGTTTCCCTTCAGAGAAGACTATTTAAGGAGAATTGATCGCAAAATATACAGTATTATTATTACATGCATGTACTTGGTTTCTTTGTTTTAATTTCAATTTGTGGAAACAAAAGTACTATTAATTTTTTTGTTTAATACATTTATTGAACTTTATGATGCTTGAAATAAAATCAGTTTATTGAACAATTCTTTTGGTTAATGAACCTTGTCCATTTTTCCAATGTTTTATTACAATTTTTAATGACATTTTTAAGAATAGTTGGAGAAGTAAAAAGTAAAAAAAATAAAATAATGTAAAAATAAACAAAAGCAAAAAAGCAACTCATTTCTTATTGTTTGTTAAAGTTTCATTCTTCCTCCCAGTTACTGGAACTGGTTAGTGTTCCGAAACGGCGGACTAATTCAAGGTAAAGGATAGCATCCATCCGCAATTCTATTTCCTTTATTCCATGTATTTCAGTTTAACCTTTATTGTGTGGAAATTTACTTCTTAAAAAAAAAATACGACTAATAGTAAAATTAATTTTATTTAAAGTGTTTATTTTTAACAAGGTCTCCGATATTGTTTAGTTTATTTGTAGAGCAAGTGCTGCAAAAATGAAGTGGAAATGTTCTGGTTTTGCGTATATAATTCATAAATGCATCATGTCTATGTATCCTGTAAATAAATTCATTGCTGGAAATTGAGAAGATCTGTATGAAAAAACTTGCAATCCGACTGAAGATTTGAAATAAGTAAAATTAAATCCATGTGTTTTGGCTTGGATAAGAATATTTAGAAGTTGGAGTTTGGAAAGTGGCGTTACAAATTAGTGAAAATGATTTCTTAGATCTGGCATTGTCGCATTATAACAATGCTGAATTTGGTTTTATGGCATGAAGTAATTTATTAATTACGCATACCAAATGAATTATTATTATCTTGGACGCTAACAAAAAAAAAAAAGAAGAAAATAGCCAAGTGCGTAATTTTTAAGCGCCAATTTATTATAAATAAGACAGCTGGTAGAAAAAATTGTTATTGTTAATCTAAAAGGCTGCTCGCTCTGACTGGAAATGTTATGGAGAAGAGCATGGACCGAAATTGCATAGATAAAAAAAAAAATATCAGATTGGGTTGCTGCTGGAATGATGGCGTATGGACTGCGAAGGAATGATTGGCAAGTTTGGAAAATCTGGAACCAATCTGTCTTAATAAATAAATAAAAACCACCAATAGCAATTTCCATTTTATTGTATCGCCAATGAATATTGCTTTTGATGTTTTCAATTTAATTAGAATTGTGGTCAATTAAAATCTTTATTTATAATGAACACTAGTGTGATGGAAAATTTACAGTTATTTTAGTATATTTCTGTTTGTTTGTAATTCTAGATAGTATAAACAGTATTGTGCTATTTTAGTTTTTAGTTGGTAACAAATTCTATCGGTTTGCTGCCAACGTGATGAACTTTAAAATGGTTAACTTTAATTGAAGTTTTTAAATAATACATTTATTGCTGGATGTTGATTCTCTTATTTAACAATCTCTAAATGAGGTTGTTTTTATTATTCATTCATTTTTAAAATTTAAACACATCTTTATTTAGCAAACATACTTTACTTAACGCGTCTCATATTAATAATCAAATAAAAACCAAGGCTAGACCGGGAATTGAACCCAGAACCACAATACACCTCAGCTTTGCTGCACAGCAATAAAATTAATATTTGCAACATGGACTAGAGTCCATGTTTGTTACTGAGCTATGGAGAATTTTAGGGTTAGTTGGAGCTTAATATTTGTATTATGATGGGGTTAATATGTGATCCTTTAATTGCAGAAAGTTGTCTTATTTTTTAACTGAAAGCTGAATGAAGATAAATCTATAATTACTAGATAGTTCTTATTAATAACACTCTCTATTGCTATCTTATTGAAATAGTGAATACTATTTAGTTCACTCTATTTATAATAGATTCTAATTCAATGGGAAAATATGAGATATCCCTAGTAAAACATACGAGCGATGGGTAATCCAGCTCTCTGCAATCATTGAGCTTCTTTTTTTTTAAGGAATTTCCTCAATACTGAGGTTTTCCTCAACCGAATATGTCCTTCAGTTTTTTCTTCCAACTCTCTCTTTCGACTGAATCCTCTGCGCGAAGTCCATTTCCACTGAGAGACTCCATCAGTTTTCCTGGGCCGCCCTTTCTTTCTCCTGCGGTCTACTTCCCATTCCATCATCTGCCTCGCTACCCTTTCACCCTCCATCCTAAATACATGTCCAAATCAGCACAACCATCTCTCCTCTATCAGCTCCAGAACATTGTGCTTTACATGCATTATTTCCCTTATTTCTTCATACCTTCTCCTTTCCAATTTCGAAACTCTAGCAGATCTCCTCCAAAAATTCCATCTCAGTTGCAAGGAAAATATTGCTACTCCACAAAACCGAATTCAGCATTCCAATAGCACTCTTTGCACTGCTGATTCTTCGGTTTATTTCTTTACTTGAGAAGCCATTCATTTCAATAATCGACCCTAAATACTTGAAAGACTACGCACCTAATTATCTCTCCGTTTATCATGAGGTCTCCATGATCACTTCTTGTAGACAGTTATTCTGATTTTTTGAAATTGGCCTCCAAACCCCAATCACTATACCCTTGCACCACTTTTATGGTCATATATTCTGTATCGTCCGGGCCCTGTGCGATTACTACTTGGTCATCTATAAACAGTAAACTGTGCGGATGAACATTCTCCGCGACAGGCACACCCATAGGTTTGCATTTCCTATTCCTCTCTTGCAATGCAATTTGTAAGTAACCTTAAAAGGTGTAGGAGACATTGACCAGCCTTGCAATAGCCCTTTACTTGTTTTCAAGGGTCTAGACAATGTAAATCCGTTCCTCACTTGGCACTTATTCCTTCCACAAATACGTTTAATGAGCTGAATCACCGCATGATTGATGCCTGCCATATGCAGAGCCTGAAACAATAGAACCCTTGGTACACTGTCGTAAGCTTGTTTACGATCAATAAAAACAATATCCAAGTCTTTCAGCCGTGCCAAGCTCTTCTTTAACTGGTTCAATATTTTTCTAGTAGGTTAACTAATCCACATGTATCCGCACTACTAGAGGCCAGAGCGAGTATGGCGGCTTGGGAGTCCACGAAGAACACGACTTCATTCTTATTGAGGCATTTGCTGCCGAGCTTTACTGCTGCCTCCTTTACAGCGGTAATTTCGGCCTCAAAATTTGTTGACCTTCTTCCCATTGGCACGCTGCCTGCAATCCTTCTTATCACCTTTTGTTTGAATTTGGAAGATATATATCCGATAGACATTTCTTCAGGATTGTTCCTCCTGTGAGGATAGCCTTAATAAATTTAGTTAAAAGTTTAAGTAATTTCTCTCCGAAACTTTAATAATTTCAAATTTAATAATAATAATTAGCTTTTTATTTCTAAAATAGATAATACGTAATCTAGATTTTGTTCACTTACCAACTAGCGTTTTAATTATTCTCGAAAGAGAGAGAGTATTTTTCATGCACTATTCTAAATAAATGATTTTTATAGGGTGCTATAAAACACCGAAGGTGCATCAAGGCCATACTACTTTATTTAATAAAGGAAACTGTGCCACCTGTTGGTACTATTTTTATTGCTATTATTTTTATCTAATATTGATAGTTTTGAGTTGTTTTAAATTTCTTTTTTCTGACATATTTATATCGGCAGTAATCTTTTAGATAATTAATAATAATAATAATAATAAACAAAAAATAAAAAAGAAAGCAGATGCATTAGCGATTTAATCGCTTTGTTATGTCTAATTTTGGATCTGTATGGTTTTTTACTTTCTCTTACTCCTAGTAAAAGGAGGAAGTATTGTGATCGTGTCAAATTTTCGATATTTCACCGGACATATCCGTTTTGAGGTCCCCTGAGTCCAAAAAAGTAGTGGTTTTTAGCAAATGGTCTGTGTGTGTGTGTGTGTGTGTGTATGTATGTGTGTATGTATGTGTATGTATGTATGTATGTGAACAGGATAGCTCAAACGAAAGAACCGTAGAAAGTTGAAATTTGATATTCCGTTTAGGTATCACCATGACATCTGACAGTGGGTCATCTGTCAAAACTCCTCAACCGGAAGTACCACTTTACTTGTTGTTTTTTTTTACTTTTTTGCGATTTTCCCAAAAATGACTTAATCGATTTTCTTTAAACTTGGTATGTCAACTAAACATTACAAAGAGCTACAACTTTTATTTGAAACATTTGTCTGGTAAAATTCATTTAAGGGCACTTTTAGGGGAGGAATGGGGTTAGGTTTTCCTCTAAAGTGCTATCATAGTTGATTATACAATTCTATCATCCAAACAAACTTAATTAGAAATAAATAGATTGCCAAAATTCCGAGTTTCAAGAAATTTAGTAAACCGGAAGTGTGCTTTTACTGAACAGTTTTTTCATTTTTCCACGAATTTCATTAAATTCGGTACACAAATTATAAAATTTGTCAATTATAATTTTGAGAACTGGAGTAAGAGAAAGTTGTGTGAGTGTTTCACACCAGAGTTTTTTTATAATAATATAAGAGTGACTTCAGTTGTGCACACTTTTGAGGGCACATATACTCACTGTTGATCCTAAGTGAATTAAGTAATAAATGGACTCAGCTAAGACCACAAAAAAAGTGGTCCTTACCCGAGTTCGTATGGACTACCAAAAGTGCCACTTACTGTCACAAAAAAAAAAAATAAAGATTAAATTGAAGGTTTCACATGCTGCCTCTTTTTAGAGTGTACCTATTAGTTGTGACAAGAGCTTGTAGAAGACTGGTTAACACTTGACCTAAATATGATATTCTTTTTATTAATGCATATTATCATGAACTTAACAAATTACTTAGTGAATATTAATGGTGAATACATTAAAATTATGTCTTTATAGATTATTTATTCAATTCCCCACTTTATTAAGAGAGCTCAGAAGAATATTTTGAATTATTTATAGAATCGGATATAATTTTGGTAATTTAGCTTCTTTTATACTGGTTTCTTTCTATATTACAAAAATATACCTTTTTTTCTATTAAGAGGGGTTCTTTCACGAACACATGAACTTCTAGTTCTTTTAAAAGCGGATGACATAAACATGGCAACAAGAACAATAAGAAGCTATCATTTCTGAATATAATTAGTAATCCTTTCCAAATCACTATGTTAAAGTAGCTGAATAGAAATTGTTAAGATGTAAAATTAGTCAGTGATATTATCTGGAATTCTGCGGTATGAACACGGAACGATTGACTATTGAATTGAATTTGTAATGTTTTTACGGATTTTATGATTAATTTTAATTAATAATAAATTATATATAAGATTATTCAATAATCATTAATTTCTTTGTAACGTGTATAGACTTCTTCGAAAGGAATATGGGCCGGTGTCTTGGTATTTGTTGTCGTCATTTAGAATTGATAAATTTAGGAAAATTAAATAAATGGACATATAAAATTAATCAGTCAACTTTATGATCCATGTAGAAATGATATGCAAAATCAGTAAAATAGAGTAAATCATTTTTATTCTTGAGAATTTACATAACCAATATGGTAAAAACTTGACATAACTAATTCGGGAGGAAAGATTTTAGTTTATAACAACATACACAAATACAATGAAACTGGCCGGCTCTACATTCTGTCTACAAGTTACAAAAAAAAATTTCAACTTAATATAAAATTAAGATCATGAAGGTTACTTTCTACTTTCTCGACCACAAATTTTGTATCTTTTCTCTTTTCCAAGCGTCAACCCTAATTTTCAATCCCTTACAATCCATCACTTTAAGGTTTTGCAAGACGGCGGATATATTGATCTCTGAAAACGTTTCATTGCCATTGTTCTCCGTACCATTGAACAACCTTGTATATTCTAGAAAACACAAATTATAATGTATATTAAAAACATCCTAATCATCACGACTGGCGCAACAGCCTACTAGTGAGCCTTGGCCTCTTTCGCCAGATACCCCGATTTGTTGCAGCAGCCTACCAGTTCCAGATGCCAAGCATAGTTCTGGCATCCTCCGTCACGCGAACCACCCAACGCAACCTATCCACCCACTCTTCCAAAATCTTTTCAGTACCTTAGTACAATCCATCCTATGAATATGTCCTGCCCATCCTGACCTGCCCAGCTTTATTGTTAGCACAACATCAGACTCACGATAAAGCCAAATCACCTCTTGATTTGTGCGCCCTCGCCATATTGTACCTTCTTTCACTGGGCCATAAATTCTGCGAAGGATTTTCGTCTCGATGGCTAACAGAACTTTTTCATCAGATTTTGTGATGATCCAAGTCTCGGAGTCGTAAGTATGGGCAGGACGGAGAAGTGTTTTTTAGAGTAGTATCTTGTACTCCTCGCTACTAATTTGCTCCTCATAAGAGTACTGAGCTCAAAGTAGTACCTATTAGCCAGCAACAACCTTCTTTTAAAGGCTTGACCGACTTTATTATCTCTAGAAACAACGGGTGAACGTGTCTGCCCTCTCAAACTTGTAACTGTCAGATACACACGTATCTCCCGCGCCCAGAGTTTGTTATTAAACCAGTGTATATCTATATTAAAATAAAACTCTAAATTGAATTAAATTAATGCAATGTGTATTATCGTAAGTTATATACATTTGCCAGAAAAATTAAGACCAGATCTCGTTTTGGCAAAATGATACAAAAAAAAATATTAGATTGCAATAATAAAATAAGCGTTAACTTCAAGTGGAAGAATTTTTTTGGATTAATAGGGTTATATTCTGAGAAAATTAGCGCAATATATATATTCTATATGCCTAATAGTTTTAGCTTAGAATTTGGCATGAGTCGTTTTATGTTGTCTACGAAGAGTTTAGAATTCTGTGCAATTAATTCGATCAATTAACAAACCAGTCGGACAAAGTTTTTAGACGAAAAGTTACGCAGAATTTAGATTAGTGGGCCTTGTTTATTGTAAGATTTGTAACACAAAAGGGTCCGACAGCTTCCGTCCAACTGCTCTTCCTCAATTAAATCCTATTGATACACAGTTTACATTCCAATTATTTTAAGTTTTATAATTAAATAAATAAAAAATTATATACTGCATGAAAAAATAAACAACAAAGCACATGAAAAACATTTAAAAAAATCTGATATGTAACACTTACACGACTTTCTCATTCTTTTTTTAGTACAATCATTATAAATGTAAAATGACAAAAATTTTTTTTGACTCAAATTTTGCTTATTTATCCTGGACATACATTATAAAGGTTATAAGGGAAAAGCGGTACACCGATCTACCAATCAGACAGGTAGTAAGTAGAAGTGACCATATTGTAGTTCATAAGAGAGCACCAATAATATTAAACCAAGCCTTTATACACAACTTTCAAATTTAACGCCAAAAATTTCACAGAATTACTAATGTCAATTTGTTTTTTTAAATATTACAAATAAAAGTGATAGGTTTATTATCTGTACAGTGAGCATTCCATCTTTAAAAAGAAATCATCGTTATAGTCGTTTTCGAGAAAATTCCATAAACTTAAAAATCTTTATTATTTTTTTGCTACAAATAACCGCAACCGGCGCTATAACTAACAATTATGTTACAAAGAACACACTATACGCAATATGTGGAGAATCTACCCAATGGTAACATTCCAAAATTACACAAAAATAATACTCATTTTTCTTAAATTTAGAGGAGATCACGAGGCCATTGCCTTTTAAGACCTCTAGGAGGGTTATTAGGAAGTGTTCGGGTTTTTAGGTGTTGAACTAAAGGATTTATGTGTGACTATAGGTTAATATGGAATTTCCTGTAAGCGTTTGGGCGACTTGAGCAATCAAGGGAATATTAAGGTAAAAATGAGCGTTAACGATGTTACAGAGGATTCTGGATTATAGGGATTGTAGTCTTTGGAGATTTGAGAGTTTGGTTGAACCCTATAGTTCTATCCCGTACGCCCAGATAGGATTTAAAATAGATGTATAAATTAGTTTTTTGTTGTCTAGCGAGAGTTTAAATCTGTTGTCCAGTAGTCTTTTAAGTTGTCGAAAGCGTCTGTTTAGTTCTATTCTTTTAAGACGTGAATGAGGATTCCAGGTAAAATAAAAACTTATTCCTAAAAAACCTATTCTGTAAAAATCACAATTCTGATTAACCGGTTTTTTTCATATTTGCAATTCCGCCAATGCTTATTTTAATATAAGTAGCAGAACCAGGGAAGGGATTAGCTCAGTGGTAGCGCGCTGGAATAGCAACGCGGAGATCAGCGGTTCGAATCCAGCCGTGCTACCCTTAGATTTTTTCTCTTCCTAGGAGCCTCTACTGCTCACTGTCCGGTGATGGACAGTGTTGTCTGTAACGAGAGAACACTGTCCGGAGGCCGGTAGTGCACTGAGAAGGCTCCGGGCGCAAATGACCACAGATGTTGAGACGCCTTAAATTTAAAAAAGAAAAAAAAGTAGAACCATACATTATACAGAGGAAAGCTTAACCACTACTGATTCCACGGAAAACCCCACCCCCAGAAATAGATTTCCCAAGAAATTCGTTGGAACTGTTTTCTTAAAAATCGCGAAAAGTTGAAAAATCATTCAGTAAATTGCACTTAGGATTTTACAATCAGAAATTGCAAATTCAGGAATCACTAAAGGGATTTTTATACTAAGTTTGAGTTTCTTACGATATTTTATTTTTCATATCATTTGTACACACACACACATATTTCCAGGCCATTCACTAAAAACATTTTTTTCAATTATCAGTGGACTTCCAAACATATATTTTCGGTGAAAACTCAATTTCGAAAATTTGACATGCTCGCAATACTTCCTCTTATCAAGGAGTAAGAGAAAGTAAAAAAAAAATCTTTATGAAAAATTACACACTTCCTTTTTTCGAACATAAAATTCCAAAAAAAAAAAAAAATAATAATAATAATAATAAAACTTTATTGGCTATATAACTGTTACATTGTTGCTTAGAGTTAAGAAAGTAACATAAAGTAAAGAGCAATTACTACCTAAGTAGGGGCTGGTGTTGGTGTAGTGGTTATGAGCATGGACTTGTAAGTGGGAGGTCCCCAGTTCGAGTCTCGCGGATAACTGCTAATTTTATATTGGTATGAAAAATGTTACAGTAAAGTAGGTGCTTCCGCCCCCGTCCACGACACCTAATTTGGTAGTTGGACGTTAAGCCCGCCTGAAAAAATAGGCATTACTTTACTTTTTTACTTTTACTACCTAAGTAACCAGCAAATTAAGGTTTAGTGATATAGTACAGTGAAAAGAGAGAGAGAGAGAATAATAAATTACATATAATGTATATCAATATGTCGAACATAGAAAAAATTTAGTGAAAATATATAGTGATAAAATCAATACATAAAATAGCAGCCTCTATCTTACTAATGCGAAATAAATATTATCAATTCACCCTCAATAAACAAAAAAATCAGTAATGACACATAATTCATATTGCAGAGATGCATAAGCCATTAAAAAAATAATTAATCTACAAAAAGATAAAAAAAATATAATTTTTAAAATATTTTTAGGGTTAATGTAGTTTACAGTAGAACAGTGATGGCGAACCTATGACACGCGTGTCAGTGCTGACACGCTAGCTCATTTTTGGTGACACGCATCTTCAAAGATAAAAAATTTCATAATTCAAAAAAATCTTTTTTTCTGATAATGTAGCTCATATAGTTAGCAACTCTCTCTGTTTACTACATATTTTGTGTTTAGTTTGTTTCATGGAAATTATAAATACCGATTAACATTTTTTTAAATTTTATCCCTGAAAAAGACAATAAATTTGTCGAAACGTTGGAAAAGATTTAAAAAAAAAGTGTACATTTTATTGACCGCTCCTCGAGATCTCCTTTAGTTGTTTTGCTTACAATTTTTTCATCCACATATTTTTGTGAGACATTGTTCTCAGCATTAAATAATATTAAGACAAACAAACGGAATCGGTTAACAGATGAAGTCAGTGGCGCTTGCTTGGCCTTGAAATGTACCAAGTATAAACCCGAAATAGAAGATTTAGCAGACAAACTTCAGCACCAAAAAAGTCATCAGAGACATTTTCCGCGGTAGCCTGCTTCATTTTGTAGTCATCGACCGGTTTCGGGCGTTCGCCCATCTTCAGATGCGACTTAGTTTTCACACTCAAGTTTGCTCTGTACAAGTCTGTGTTGTCGCACTGTCTGAAAAACGCATCCTGAAGATGGGCGAACGCCCCGGTCGATGACCACAAAATGAAGCAGGCTACCACGGAAAATGTCTCTGATGCTTTCCAGCTCTGCGGAACCAACCACCACACCAAAAAAGTCACTAATTTTTCATATATATTTATTTTCTAATTGTATAAATTTATATTGTTTTTCTGTTTTTGTTCAATTATATTTTATATATATATTACTTGATTTTGTATGTTAAGTGTCAATGAAATATGTAAGACAAGTCTCTAAATGTAAACTATTGGTTTCATAATTTTGGCTTTTGTATTTTAAATGGCATTAAACAAATAATTAACTTGATGAGTGACACGCCACGAGAATTATGTTTCTATTTTTCAAAATTTTGACACACCGAGCTCCAAAGGTTCGCCATCACTGCAGTAGAATAACACAGTTCTAAAGCAGAATAAAAAATGTATATAGTGACATCCGTTAAAAAAAAAAGAAGATAAAGAAAAAAAATAGCAACGTTTATATAAAAAATAGTAACTTGGTCATTTTTATAAAAGTTTAAAAGAAATATCTGCCTTAGTTTCAAGCAATTGACAAAATATAAATACAAATGATTTAAATGATACTCATTATCAGGGCAAAGTATATCATCAATCTTATCTAGTAAGGCAGTATTACTTATACATGGGACTAACCCATCTATCCCTGAATAAATGAAACAATGGGCAATCAAATATAAAAATGAATTAAATCATCATATTCAACTAAAAGACAGTATTTACACTTTTCATTCGGATTGAATAAAATATAATATTCACTGTTTAATATAATTCTTATAAATTTTTTCCCAGATAACTTTATTTGGGCTAGTAACTACAGTTATAAGATAAATAATTTGGAATTCGATTAATCGGCGCAATATATCTATAAAACAGACTAAACTTTGAATTGATCACATTATCAGTGTCTCCTATCAATGGAGTTGTAAAGTAGGAAAAAAAATAAAAAATTCTTTTAAGTCGTATTTCTATTTGACCGGATTTTGTCCGAAACTTCGTGTACTATACAATAATATGGTATTATCTAAACGTTATATCAGCTTTGAAGTTGATATTTTGCTCACACATACACCCACACACACACACAACAGGCCAATAATTCAGAGGCTTAAAAAAATATATATTTCTTGAAAAAAAACAGTTTCAAAAATTTGAACATAATTTTAAGATTGATACAAAGACCTGAATATTAAGGAGAAAGGAAAAAAGTAAGGAATACTTTTTTTTGGGAGGCCACCTATTTGGTAAAAGCGAACGAACATTTTCTCATAGGGGGGGGGTGTTACTAGAGTGTAACTAGTTTGGGGTTGAAAAAGTGTAAAAACGTATTCTACGCACGTCAACTTTTCATATGACAGATATCGTTTTGTTATTTTATTTCCAAGTAGAAAGAATGTTTTTTTTAGAAAACATTGTTTTGTTCTATGAAATGTTATAAAACGCAGCGAAATCGTTCAAATAAAACAATGAGTCGTTTCGATCTGCAACTAAATGGATTTTGCTTAAAAAAAAATCCAATTTTCAAAGAAAGAGAAATAGTGAATATGGGGGGGGGGTAATAAAAGTGTTTGCACTCAATAAAGAACCTGATTGCATTGGAATTGATTGAATAAGTCTCACAATTGTTTCCTGTAATAGTGGTCGCTAGAAGGATTCTCTTTTAAATTTCAGTAGAAATCTTCTATTAGATTCTTAATTCAATGATATAGTGATTTAAATTTTGAATAAATTATAAATAATAATAGCTACATATTTGATAAATGAGATCAATAAAAATCTTGTTTTTTTGTTTTTTTAAAGTTGATTGTTAATTACAAAATAGGAATAAACCTTCACAGCTGTTTGGCACTAAGTCCTTGGGCTTTTTTTTTTTTTTATATATATTTCGCCTTTAGAGTTCATCAAACTCATTAATGTAAGAATGTTGATATAATGACTTGTTAATATTATTATTATTATTATTAATAACTTTATCTTCTACAAACTACATTAACTTTCTCTATACGTACATTTATTTTTTCTTTTAAGTAATTATTTGGTAATAATTTATTTTTAATTCCTCATATATTAGATTTTTTTATATTTAATTTTCAATAATATATGTATATATATATTTGAATATGTGGATGGGTCCGCAATGCTGGATAATAACATCTGGTATTTTTTTCCGTCGTGGCATCATGCATATTTCTTATATTCCTGACCGATTTCGGTCATAATTCCATATAAAGGGTGTGAGAAGTAGAGAGAATTGGGTTTGGCAGATAAATAAACTGGAAATAATGCTGAACACTGTATAATGAGAAAATAACACAAACTGCCAGGACTTTACACGAATATAGAAACTGGTAATGAGAGATTTAGAGTAAGTGAAGTGAAGGTTAGTAGTTGATTGCTGACGCGTTGCAACTGCTGTATAAACTGTTCGATAGGTAGTTCTGTTTTCTGTAGGGGTAGCGCTGCTGTATATAAACTGAGTCTGGCCAAAGTAGCGAGTGAGACTCTCAATTTTTGTATCTCGGCTTAAGATCCCTCTCTTCGGATTCTATTACATCAATTTTGTCTCATAACCTCCAGTAACATAACCTTCTGCACTTACAATCCTCAAGCCAACCAGTGGGTGGCTTACAGAAACAATACGTTGATGTAAACTCTCTAAACGAAACGAATAAATTTGCTCTGACCATGTATGAAAATCCGAAAAACCGGTCAGGAATATGAGAAGTATTCTTGCTATGACGGATAAAATATCGGATATATTTAAGTATCTGCAAGCAAGCATGTCTGATTTTAAAATTAAATTTTTCAACATTGCAGTCCATTTCCAGACGTTTTGATTACTCTTAATGTAGGGAATTAAACAACTATAGATTTTATATACATCATTCAAAATTGAATTTTGATTAATTAGTTTATCATAAAGACAATTATAACAAGAAAATCTGGTATGAAATACTAATACGACATTCTCTTCTTGTAATTATCATAGTTCCAAGAGAAGTTGAACAACCCTGGAAGTTGTAGGTGGAACTGACCACTTGTCGTAAAAGATGTAAAGGTACAAGCTATCCATTGACCCAGATACCCTCTTCTATGCATACTATACCCTATGCTTTCTGTTCCCTGCAATTTTTTCTTTTCTAATTCCTTTTCATTTCACGGGTGGATGAGACTGATAGCTATAGTGGAAGCTGTTCAACTTATGGGTCGTCCTTGGGGTGACTCTTAATTCCATTTCCATCACAGGAATTACTGTTGTAACGACCGTCGAGTCCGTTTTTTTTTTTTTTTTTAAAGAAATGGATGTGTGGGTGTATGTCTAGGAAGCGGACACCATATTATTATTATTCGCGAAAGGGGAGGGCAAAACCCTACGCTATCCAAAGCCCCCCAGGGCCCATATAGCTACCCCTAAAGAATAACAACCACTGGGACTAGAATACAAATCCAGGCCCAGGATTCAACCATCTAAGTTTCACAACAGACCGAACAAATCGGACCAAAACCTTAAAAGGACACAGCTTAAGATCCTCTACCGACATCCTATTCCGGCCGAAGGTCCTAAACCTGATCTCCTCACAACCCAAACAATTCGTCATCAAATGCATGGGTGTTTCCTCCTCAGTTTCACAAACTCTACAAAAAGGGTCAGGCACAAGTCCCATGATATAGAGATGTCTCCTTAAACCACAATGCCCAGTGAGGAATCCAACCAGATACCTGAGGGAGGTCCGTGAAAGACATCGGACCCCACTGCTCAAAGCTCCGTCCGGGCCCCCAATGAGCATTTTAGACTGCCGACAACCCACTGCACTCATCCATAAGGATGAGTGCTGTGAGGTCATCCACGTCTGAAAGCCCGACAAACACGTGTCAGAAGACACACCAACAGCAGGCTCTGGACCAATGAAAGGGAGAGAGGCACCTAATTTGGCAAACCTATCCACCTCCTCATTCCCAAAGATTCCCATATGACCTGGAACCCAGACCAGAAACACATCCTTTAATGAAGAAAGATCTTCCAGTCTTTTAGAACATTCCAACACCAATCTGGAAGTGAAGACACATGAATTAAGCGCCTTTCTCCCGTCTCAAAATAGACGGCAGCCCCAGACCTACCATCCATCCTGGAACCGTCCGTGTAGCATCGGAGATAATTCTCAGGAATCACACCAGACGGACCCAGGGTTAACCAATCTTCCCTAGAAGGCAACCTAACCCTGTAGCAATGACCAAAGACAAAAGTCTTCAAATTCCTATCAGAAGGGAAACCTGTAATGGGAATCCTTAAAAGCATCTCACGATAAATGGTAGAATGACCATATCGCTTACCCTGCCAAAAACCTGCCTGTTTAATACTATAACAGGCTTTCATTGCCTGGTTTTTCACCTCCACAAAGAGAGGTGGAATCCCTAACAAAGTCTCCATAGATGCGGTCGGTGTAGTCCGAAACGCTCCAGTCACCGCCAGACAAGCTAAGCGTTGGACTTCTTCCAACAGCTGCCTAGCGGATCGTGTTTCAATGCGACGCCACCACACCAAAGCCGCATATACCAATCTAGGTTTAATGACCATGCAATAAATCCAGAACATCATCTTGGGAGTGATTCCCCAATTCTTACCAACAACTCTTCGACATTGCCAAAAGGAGATTATCGCCTTTTGATGTTGTGTTTTAACATGCTCCGACCAGTTCAATTTACTGTCGAGAACTACCCCAAGGAATTTCACTGATTTGCTAACCTGTATGGAAGGAAGTACCTAACAACCTAGGAGGTGGACACCATAACTCAAAAACGGAAAATCACAGAATGGTGGAACTTGATATTTAGTTAAGTTGCTACCAGAGAACGCCACAAGTTCACAGAATGTACGTTTTTACTAAATAGAATTTTCCGTTTTTTATGGGGGGGATTTTCCCGAAAACGACTTCAATGATTTTTCTATAAACTTGGTATATCAACTAATTATGCTAAAAGCTACAACTTTTATTTGTAACATTATTCCGGATAAAATACTTTTTTGTGGTTTGTTCTGAGGGATAGGTGTTGTTAGGCTTTTATCTAAAGTGCTTTTTTTGTGTATTATACAATTATTTTGTCGATAAAATATTAGTCAGAATTTAATGTGTGGCTTAAATTTCGTGTTTGAATAAAATCGGTTTACAGAGAAGTACGACTTTTATATTTTATTTCGGATGCACATATATGTATGTATTTTCATTTTTATGTGGAAACTGTGGTTGGGTAATTTTCTTATAAATAAATAATAAATCAAAACTATGTAAATTGGAGTATGAGAAAGTCGTGTGCGTGTTCCACACAATTTTTTTTTGTTTTGTAGAATAACATCATCACTTTAATCTGAACAATAAATATATTTTAACGAATGTAAATGTTAGTTAGTAATTAATATTGAATGTGATCTAGTTTGTTCTTGATTACTTTATTATACAATTGACCGCATGTGTAATACATTACTGCATGTTTTATAGCAATTTCAAGGTGATTTCCTTTTTATGCTAATGTTTTTTGTATTTTTTTTTTCGTTTAATCTAAACCGATACTACGTTTTATTATTAACGTCATGTACTTTACAAAATACTTAATGACTTGCATGGAGGAACTATTATTTTTAGCTTAACTAGTTTTTCGGTAAAATACTATATTATAAAAATTAATAAGCACTTTTGCATCAAATAATGTTTTGAACATGGCAGAAATTTCTTTGTATTTTTTTCTGGAGTTCTCTGTGTTTTTTGTTTATGTCTAATGTTATCAACGAGTGTTTATTTTCTATTTACTTATTATTATTATTATTATTATTATTCAAGGAAGGGGAGGGCAAAACCCTTTGCTGTCCAAAGCCTCCCTGGGCCTTAAAGAATAAAACTACTGGGTCTGGAACAAAAGTCCAGGCCTAGGTTTCACCCATCTAAGTTTCACAACAGACCGAACAAATCGGACCAAAACCTTAAAAGAACATAGCTTAAGATCCTCTACCGATGTCCTATTCCGGCCTAAGGTCCTGAACCTAATCTCCTCACAACCCAAACATGCATGGGTATTCTATTTACCTATAAACTGATTTAATTAGATTTTAGACTACGTTGATATTTCATCGTTAATAATTCTGTCAACCTATTTTGGGCGGTCACCACCCAATTGAGTGATATTTAGGGTATTCAAGGATTGTGTATTATGACTCAAGCCTATAAGACTCGGTTATAAGATTTCACAAAGTATATGGAGTGTCATTTTCGCTGGTAAGAGAAACGCTGTTAATAATCTATTAAGAAAAACATACTTCCGATGAAGTTATTTAGAGAAGTGAAAGCATTTTAAGTAGTGAATAATAATTTTATATAATAAAGAAGGATCGTAAAAAAAGACACAGAATCCAGAGTCCAGTAAGTAAGAAAGCAAGTTTTTTTTTTTTTTTTTTTTTTTAGATTACAGATGGTATTTTGAGTTTCTGGTTCGAAATTCTGGACGTGATTAAAGAAAATATTTTTAAATTTTTAAAAAACGATAAAAGAAAACATGGTGATGAGGATGTACTTCAACAGGCTAAGGAGATATAAAAAAATGTTGCATGAGTAAATTGACAGGGTTTGAGAATAAAATATGTGATAAGTTGCAAAAAAGAAAATCTGCTTTGTATAGAAGAGGGCATGTCAGAAGAAGGAAGGAAAAGGAATGGGCGACGAATGTCAAGTCAGAGACTAGAAGACAGAGGAGGAGAGGTAGGCCATGAATATGTGGTGTGAAGACGTTGTGACAGAGATGGCGTGTTGAGGCGTGTGACACGATGACTGGCAGAATAACTGGAAGATGGAGGAGTGGCTTTGATTTTTGACGGATGATAATGGCAGGAGATGATTTTAGAAAAGAGACAAACTACTGACATTGTTACAATTAATGGTTACACGATTACAACTAGTAAGGAGAATCGTAAGTAAACAGTAAAGATTGAAATAGCGACTGGAAACGTTGACCGAAGATAAAACTTCTTGATTAAGATTTCTTGATAACTCCTAGTATTCGTGTTAAAAAAATCCATGTAGTCAGCTTATTCACTTGTTTAAGACTATTGCTAGAAGGTTTTGCACTAGGTGAAGACTATTGCTGTTGAAGAGTGTTTTAAAAGTGTCTTAGATAACCGAATTGGAAAAAATCCTTGACGAGTTGGGCAGAACTTCTTTCACAGGTTGTATGAAGTCGAGTGTTGGAAACACTTAGGGCATGTCAAATGCGCGTATATAGCATCAGAGGCGCTGAACTGTGGTAGAGATAAAAAGCGTGATATCAGGAAAGTGTTTGTATGATATGGATATGAAATTTCACCATCACAGTAACCTTTCGATGAAAGAAGCTCGTTGTAAATGAGTAAATAACGCAATCTTTTAAGTTAGCTATGTGTGCTATATGCGTGGAAAGTTGATCTTTAGATTTCCATATTACTTCTAAATTAATGGCTGGCTATTGGATCAGCTTTTATGGGTTACTAGGGTTTTTTCAGGAGTCACCCCACTCTCCCGTAAGTGGAGTCTCATGTTAAGAATGAGTTAATCCATACTTAGCTGAAAATTTTCTAGTGTCCGTAAGAGGGACCCTGTCTACAATCTCAGACAGAATTCCTAATGAAGGACCTAGAACGTGGACTGCTTTTCAAAGCTTATCACCTTCTTTTAAATAGTTTATACCAGAGATGGTGTGGAGTCAGGGATTGCATTCAAACCATTCCTTCCCACTTCCCGAGCAGTATCGATTGTTTTCAAGATTTTTGTTTCTAAAAAAAAAAGTCGGAAGTATATTTCTTTGTTCTTCAGCTAACCCTCCTTTTCCATACACCCCTTTCATATAACATTTCGTCAAGAGAAAAATCTAGTGTAAAACATATACTACAATTATCACAATTTTAATTAACAAGATTTTCTTTAAATTTATTGGTTCTGGATCAGGCAGCTGAGAGGCTGCATTTCATAACAGTGCTACCATTAGCCGAACAATACTGATTGTGAAATTTATAGATAAACCTAACGTTTACCTCCGCCCTCCCCAGTGCACATCTAAAATCAATTTTTCCGGAATTAAAAGAGATAAGTTTAAAACAAAAGAAATAGTTTTATAACGTGCAATTAGCATTCCAAAGATAAAGAAAATTTATGAAGCTGTTTACAAGAAAAATACAGAAAACTTATTCTGTGAATCATACCGATGAACTGATTTTCTTTAAATCTGAAATTCTAATAGCAATATATCGAATATACCTTTATATTATATAGGTCAAGTTTATTAATACATTAACGGGCGAGAGATCAGCTCACTGGAACCATAAAGGACTTAGCAATGCGGAGGTCCCGGGTTCGAGTCCAGCAGTACTTCTTGCCCTTAAGGTCTGTGTAGCCCACTCCCGGCTCGGAATCTCCGAACATTGGTGTAGTTGTGGGCTTAGAGCGCTTTGGATAGATTAGGGTTTCTCCTTCCCTTCAGACAAATTCTATAGGTTGTAGAATAATACATATGAACTTGTACGGCTTTATACATTGCACTGTAGTGGCACTTCAGAGGAAAGTTGTGAAAAATCAATTTTCCTGGAATAATAATAGAAATATTAGTGATAGGCATTATGTGTATAGATAGCGTAATGGACCTACATGTCTCCCCACCTCTCATACCACTCACGCTTTTCAGAGGGTGGTAATATAAAGAGCATATCTGGACATTAGAAGGAGAAGTTAAAGAGAGTAGGGCTAGTCCGCCTACAAAGGATATCTGATCGCTAATTATTGACTCTCATTCAAATGCCATTCGAACAGCCATCAACATTCAACTACTATCGTCGCTTTGCCAGTCCGTCTGTCACTCTCTTTTAATGCTACCATACTCTCACTGTCGTAAAATCCTTGCAGTGCTTATACTTTCATACAATATAAAACTCAGTAAGTTTAACTTTATCTCAACCTAATCATTTCTCTTCTGTCCAGCTCCTAAAATCATCCACTGCCATAGTAAACGAAGTTAAAATAAAACCAACTCCCATGGGTATTTTATAAGGATCCAATTCAGAATCTTAAGTTTCAAATCTATTTGTTTCTTCCTATTCAGTGAACTAAAAAAAAGATATTATTTCCGGTGAAAACTCAATTTCGAGAATCTGACACGATCGTAATACTAACCATAGGAACAGAGCACATCTTTCTTATCTCTTGTTTTTACAATTTCTGTATTTTCAGTGTTGTCATCAGAAGAGTGAATAAGAATTACTTTTTTGTGAACATTATTAGTTTGTTCAAGTAGTGAATAATTTTTTACATCATAATATTAAAAAAATAAATATAATTAAACAGACATTACTAACTTAAGTTATAAACTTAACAAAACTTGGTGATGTATGTGTATTGTTATTATAGTAATTTAAACAAATATGATAATCTTCAGCATATTTTTATAATATGATCCGCATGAATATAAGACAAAAATAACTCCAGATTGGCTTTTTTACTGTAGAGAATCTGCTTGATGTCAAAGATTAGACGTTCATGAAAAAGGTTTTATATGATTGAATATTTAAAAAATCGAACTGAATTACAGGAAGTAATAGTTAAGGGATCACTATACAAATTAACTAAAAATAAATAAATAAGTAATTATAATAATAAAAAAAACTCATTAATTTATTATTTAATGCCTTGTAATTTTATAAAGGAATGTGTCGAATTTTGTAATCTATCTTGCTTGTCTTCTTCTTCTTCTCTTAAATTGATAATTAACATTATTTATGTAATTAAGTAAATTAAGTATTTAAGTATTTCAATTAAATTCTAGAATTAATTGAGAATATTTTATTTTAAATTCATAGACTAGGTCATATTATTGTTCAATTCTTTATTTATCTTTCTAATTTTAAACTAAATAATGTATTCTGTTTGTTTTTAGAATATATACAGTATTGCGGTTATATTAAATTATAATTCTAAGAAGATTAATATGTTTGCTATACTATATTGATCAACTCTTTGTATAGGATTATGTATTGAAACGAATAAACTATTATTATTATTATTGCAAATACCATACTGTCTAGCTCATTGCTCTAATTGTGTGTACAGTCTCTCACCTCTACTACCTTCCTGACACTCACTATGCCGTCTGAATCGTCAGTGACCCGAGATTTCCTGTAGACTGAACAGTATATAATGTTTCTGGTAGATGTATTGCTGTGTGTCTGTGTGTGTGTTGTAAATAGTATCGTAATGTGGGTATGTTGTAGCGTGAGCGTTTTTGAAAGGTCTAACATGTGTGAATATGTTTTAGAGAGAGAAATATGTTCAAGAAATAGAAGAATCAGAATCACTATTTTAAAATAAATAACTCAACTATAATTAATTTAAATGATTTACGAAAAATAGTAATTATTTGTTAATTGTGAATAATGAATTAAGCTTATAATTATACAAAAACTCTTGCACTTAAATATTCTTTAGATAGATTGATTTTTAAACACAAATGTTCACGTAACACTAACTGGCTACTAATGTTGATTGTTGTTATATGAATGAATCTCGTTGAATGAAGAAATACGACGACTGGTCAAACAAAGTGTGGCCAAGTTCCCCGACCTCTTTTGTAACAGTGTCTTGTACCTTCATTTTGCCTGCATTTTGACCCTTCTGCCAGTCAAGGTACATAAATTACCTTCAACTTTAATAATTTCCTTCAAATTTATAAAATATAATTTCTCCCTCCATCACAGTTACTTAAATTCTAAATATATAAATTATATAAATTCATAAATAATATAAAATAAGATAATCTTATTCAGATAATTTTAACTAATTGAAATTTCTATTAAAAAATAAATTAATAAAAAAATAACAGAATTTATTTTAAAAGATATATGTATGTTTATAAACAAGAATTTCCTAATATTTTTATATAATATTCATATATTCGTATAAATGTTTTTCATATCAGATTTCTTTATTAAATGTTTTCATCCTAAGTAAATCCTATCATTGCGTGTTATTTGCATTTTATTTATTTATTTTAACTTTATTCGTTTTTTTTTTTTATACATATATATAGTGAATGAACCACAAATGTTTTTATTTAAATAATAATATTATATATATATAGATATATATATCTATATATAATATATAAATTATATATATTATGCTATATATTTTAATAAAATTGACTCTTAAAAATGTCAGTATAATAAGAAATATCATTTAAAAAAAAAAATACTTGTAGAATTGACATTTTTTTTTATTTAAATTGCTTCCATTATTTTACTATTGAATTAAGTGATTCATTTAAATTGCAAATAGAGCCAGTAATA
The DNA here is from genome assembly GCA_011037195.1 of Triatoma infestans. Classification (NCBI taxonomy): domain Eukaryota; kingdom Metazoa; phylum Arthropoda; class Insecta; order Hemiptera; family Reduviidae; genus Triatoma; species Triatoma infestans. The sequence continues at coordinate 24,360 of JAAEAF010004984.1, read as the reverse complement.
ATAGCAGCAGAGTCCCTTTATACCGCAATAATTGTCTATGGTTGTTTTCTCCGTTCTTTTGCATAACTAAGTTGTGGTTAAAGAAGTGTGAAATTGAAGTGGACTCTCCTTGTATTTTTGTTTTTACATTTTTGAACAAGTTTCATTTTTGGAAAAATTTATTTCATTTATTTTCGTTTATTTTTGAAACAAAGTTCAGTTTGTTGCTATTGAATGATATTTTATCTCACTAGTAATAATAGTAATTTAGATCACACCACAGTCGGTTTATTTCATTGTTTGTATTGATGATATAGAACGGTTTGTGAGAGCTATCACCGATTATCCTCGATTGTTACCATTAGCACGATAATTCTCTCTATATACGGCCTGCATCAAAATCTACCAAATACAATGCAGTATATATTCACCATATCTATGTTGCTTTGTTTTGAATTGAACGTTTTATGCCCGTTATTCCATTGTTAGTATATATTGTAATGTACCCGAATGGTTAGTGAATAGAGAGGCCCCGTACATGATGTTGAAATTGAAATAAATTAATCTTTTCCAGCAAAATGTTCAGATTTAACTTTATTGGATTTTATTTTGACAATGCTTAAAAAGAAGAAACAACAGTGTTTAGTTAAAATTAAAGTGGAACTGGTTACAGATGTGTAATGATGACGCATTAAAATAAGATGTCTAGATTGCTGCATTAGTAGATTCTGCTTGAGGTTTGTCTGGTAATGCCACTATTCTTTGTGGACGTGGAAAAACTTGACAATGATAGCCTGCTATAGAATACAACCGGCTGTTCGGGCAACAAAAGTAATGTGGTCATTCTATCTATCGTTCATCGCCAGATACTGTGAAAAGACCCTATTAAAATGTGACCCTTATTAAAAAGAATCTTGTCTTGATATCTGGCAGTTGAAGAACTGCAATTGGGAGACTGGAGATGGAGATACCTGTTATGGAATTGAGATGGAGATACCTGTTATGGATTGGACTACGGTTTTTAGCTGACGTTTTTGCTATCTCTTTTTTTTTTTTTTTTTTTTTTTAAATATATATATATTTAAGGCGTCTCAACATCTGTGGTCATTTGCGCCCGGAGCCTTCTCAGTGCACTGCCGGCCTCCGGACAGTGTTCTCCCGTTACAGACAACACTGTCCACCACCGGCCAGTGAGCTGTAGAGGCTCTTAGGAAGAGAAAATCTAAGGGTAGCAAGGCTGGATTCGAACCCGTGATCTCCGCGTTGCTACTCCAGCGCGCTACCACTGAGCTAATCCCTTCCCTGGTTCTACTACTTATATTAAAATAAGCATGGCGGAATTGCAAATATGAAGAATTTTTTTGCTATCTTGTGTTGCATTTTGGATGAGCGCTAAGCAACAAAAATTCAAATTCAAAGCTGTTTGCGTCTGCATGTCGGATAGTGAGCTCTTGTTTGAAGGCACTAACAAATATTCCCAATTTAAATTTCCCATCTAATACGTACATCTTAATCTTCAAGGACTATTTTTCCACAAATAAATTAACTTATAATAAAGTAACCTATAAAGTAACATTAAAATATTATGAACTTCTTAAACAAATAAAATAAAATAAAAGAAATCATAGGAAAAAGAGAAAATACGAGTAATTAAAGTAACTAAACATTGAAAAAAACTTTCAACATAGAATTGGTTTTTCGGGAGGTACCTATTTGGTAAACAGCGAACATTTCTCTCATGAAAAAGCGAACGAACGTTTTACTTGCTGTAAGAGAAAGAATTGTGGTCGTCAAAATTTCGAAACCTTATTTTCATCAGAAATATAGCATTGAGGTGCTCTGAATTTGGAAAAAAAAAAATTTTTAGTAAATAGTCTGTATTTTCCGTTTAGTTACCTCCACCCAGCTTAATACGAAGGTTTCGCTCAAAATCTGTCAACTGAACAGTTTTTCGCGATTTTCCCCCCAAAAAACTGCTCTAACGATTTTCTTTTTAAACTTGAAATGCTAACTGTACCTACGTATGTAAACATATCACATTTATTTGAAGTATTTTCCGGGACAGATTGATTTATAGGCGGTCTTTAACGTGAGATTTTAAATGGTAATGGGATATGTTGAATGTTTATGGCATTCTCTTCTAGACTATAATATAACCACATCATATACTGTCTACTGCTGTTTTTTTTTTTTTTTTTTTTTTTTTTCAGGGCACCTCAAAATATGTATCACTCGAAAATTTAACACAATACTTCCTCTTATTATGAATAACGGAAATTAAAAATAGACAGAGCACTTTTGTAGTATGTGGCCCATTCAGATAGTAATAGGGTAAGCTCTTTACTAATGAAATTAATTAGCAGTATAGATGAATCTTTTAACAGTTTTATTACAAAATATTCGTATAAATGTACCCGATATTCGTATAAAGAAAGGTATATTAGTAGATATAGAGAGTTAGTAGTTCCAATGTACTGAGAACTGCTAATTCTCAATGGCTAATGGGCCGTGACCTTTCCAGCGCACTTCTTACCGTGAACTCCTTTATTTTCCTCCACCGGCTTTTGTTCTTTATAATAATATTTTTATTTAAGTTAGTTTCTTTTACCTTTCCATTATTATATAAAGAAAATAAGTGAATTTATAATTAATTTCCATGTAAATATGCAAAATAATTGTGTTTATCTTGAGAAAACTTCTTCTTTAAGAATTTTTTTGTTTTAACTTTCCTACGCTAATTTATTTTTTAATTAGTTCTTATTTATCGCAAAAGATATTCAATTGATAATTTTATAAAATTGTAAGTCATTTAATTGAAGTTTCAAAAAGAAATATTTCTTTATCAACCTGTCTGTCTGTTAAAAAGATATATATTTATTTTACTCTTCTCCATTTCTTTGTTTGAATTCATTAAAATTATCTTAACATTTTTAAATTAATGAATAAAAAGTCCTATAGAGGTAAATATTCAAATATAAAGATAAAGATATAATCTTATAGATAGATAGATAGATATAGATATAGATATATATATATATATGTATATGATTTTATTCGTCTGCATGCTTTGTTATCCAACATTGCAGACCCAGCCAATATTCAACAAAATAAATAATAATAATAATAATAATAATAATAATAATAATAATACTAATTTATAGAAATAACGTAAACTTATTAAAACTTTTTTTGCAACAGTACATAGTTTTATTTGTCTATTGAATAAATAAGAAGCACATGAATAAATAAGAAGCCTCGGAAACTTACAAATAATGTAAAAAGCATGAATGATGGTCATTCAATATTGATCCCCACATTAGCCAACCAGTTGGTAGCAAGGCCAACGGTACCTTAGCTGTTCTTCAGCGTATGGGAGATAATGTGATTGTGTGAACAGGGTCATGCTTCCAGATGAAGAAGATGACAAGATACTTCGTTTGATGTTACATATTTCCTGTCGCATCATTTCAACTTCAGGTGCCAGGAGTGCCATCACATAATAAGACACCATACCATCCTCTCTTGAGCAGAAACAGTATTAGTTGGTTAGATTTCTCAACGTTTTCCGTTTGGTTTGGCATCCTGATTTGCGGTAGAATCTCAAGCAGATCCTTCCATAAATATTATCGTATAAGGGAGCTCATATTCCACTGGAAATATTCCTGGTCCAATCCTGCACTCATTGTACACATCAGATATTTCTTAGCACTCTAACATTATCCTCTAAACTATGCTGTTATTATTATCCTTTCTATTAGCCAATATCCTGTCACTACAACTCCTGTCCCATCCATTAAGTGGCTATTAGAGAATGATACAGAAGTGACGAATAAAATACATTATTCAAAAAAGTTAACAGGTTTTCTTTACGGTAGAAAGAGAAATGTAAACACCCGTTTATATGAAGTATGCTCCACTATTTGCAGTAAAATACTATTGGATAATACTTAGATAAGCGACCTTAGTGGAATCCACATACTAGACTGAATAAACAAAAAGTGACAAGAATCTAGATTAACATTAAACACAAAGTACTGATTTACAACACTTTACTTACACCGACTTGGACTTACAGTCTGGTGTTGTGGGATTCCACTAAGCTTCCAATTCTTATCAGTTACAGTGCTTCAGTCTAAAATTTTTCACTGTATAAATCAGTATTCCTTTCTGTGTTTCCAAACTAACCATTTATTCAGACTTAAATTTTCCCTTTATATTAGATCTAATAAAATCCCGTTACAAAAAATTCTATTCCTATTTTTCACTCCAGAAAAACCTATTAGTCCACAGTCTCTCGTCCCATATCCTCCCAGACATTTCCAAGGGCGACTGAAGAGCGCAAGCTTTATGACTTTCTTAATGATAGAAACTAAGTGAATAGTTTATAGTTTTTGTAGAATGCCATCAGTGGATGATTTCCCCCTTCCTGTCAATTAATGGTAGCTTATTTACTTGTTACATACACTCTGTTATGAATGTAGTTGTAATCCCAAATTTCTTGCACCCACTTTTAACTTTTGGCACAAACTATGTTAATTGCTATCATATTACGATCCATGAAACACGCAAATTTCCTGTTCCACTTGATGTCATGCATCCCCTAATCATAACACATGTTCATCACTATGCTTCGCTGTGGTTACTATGTTTTTGGAATGGAAGTCTTTATTTTTTTTTCCTCCAAACATATTGCTTTCTTTCTGACACTTATCTGAAAATAACCTTGTGTCTCTTCATTCCATTCTCTCTGGATATCAATTCTCCCAAAAAAAAAAAAAAAATCATTCTCACGAAGAAAATTTGGAAGCACTTATTTGGGGATATTTTTTATCTTTCGAGTTATAGGTATCTCTTTTCTAGTATGTTCAGATCGTGTGCAAAATTTTCAATACACTTCTTCCAGTAAATAAATTTATTTTAAACTTTCTTCCGATCTCGCAATACTAATATGACTAATAAACACCTCCCTTTCATTCACCATAAGTTCACAATTTTTTGAAGGGACCAGAACGAAATGATTATGGGCAAAAGCAGAATTGAAGTAATAACTTATTAGAAGATATGAATTGTATAAATAATGTAAATTTTGTTTTGTACAGAATAAACAATCAACATTAGAAACATTTTTGACCTTGATTATTTTGTGTGTATTTGTTCTTTTTTTAATCATAGATTTTATTAGAAACATAAAAATTGCTAAAAATGTTTTCATTATTATTTTAACTTTGAATTTAAGTTATATTTACTATTTTAAAACGCCTTTTGTTAAGAGTATTACTCGCTATAAACAAATTTGGCCTGCATTTTTTTGACCATTTACTAATATCTGGAATTGCTAAATAAAAACTTACCCAACTTAATCGACAACGGATCCGACATTACAAAACTAAATATTTTTTCGGCAACTAGACAGATCATAGCTCTCAACTCACATTGACCCACAAAAGATTAATCCAATTCTTTAGATTGAATCCCCAATTGTTCGTCCCAGTTCATTTCACCTGGATTCCAGCTATAAACCTTTGCAAAGTTTAAAGTGCTTTTTTGTGTTTCAAATTACTTTTCAACTATCACGATTAAAAGTTTCGTCCTTTTGTTCGGTATAGAGAGTTGTTACAGATTTAGACGGATTTTTTTTTTTTGCAGTACATTTAATGCAATAATCAATCCTTAACGATGTATGAAGCAATTTTTATGACCATTATAGAGAGACTTTTAGGGGGACTTGAAGTTCAACGGTCAAATGTATCAATTCAGAAAAATTCAACTATCACTACATATCAGACTTATTCTTGATATAAAATTTTGCCTAATCATAGTAATTTATTGGAGAATCATATATTCTCCAATCTAATATTCTCATCTGCAGTTAACCACATTCCTAAATACTCTTCTTTGCTGAACAAAGCGTCACTAGTTGGCTGGGATTTACCATTTTTACAATTACACTTCGCAGGGGAAAAGTGGTCTAACCACTTCTTCAGGTATCTTGGCATAACTGCTGGAATCCTGCTATAAAACACGGTACTACAATATACCAATTCATTTAACATTCCATACACTATATACAGGACCTGCAGAAATGGTTGATCTATGTACTTCTTAGGTATAGTGTGCCATGGTGCCTCAAAATCATCACAACTCTCTCTTTCCCCCGCTCCACACACCACATTTATACAACATTGACACCTAAAGGAGCCACGATAGACCTTTTAAGTCGCACAGGATTGGGGTTTTAGAGTCATTCTAGAAGTCTAACATCTACATCTAGATCTTCCTCGAACTGATCATGCAGTGGACGAAAACTTGGAAAAATGGAAATCCACTTTTCTGTTAACTAAACTAAGGTCTTTTAGAATGCCGGGGCTTAATGACCATTCCCTCTCCACACCTGACATCTATACAACCCAACTCAAACTTCCCGTGCAGTGAACGAAATCTTCTAAAGACTGAAAGTAAATATTTATCTTGGCTAAACCTAAATCCAAAGTAGGGTATACTTCCGAAATTGGGCAGAAAAGTAGGAAAAGAAGTTCTCTCTATAAATGATAAAAGCTCAGATAACAAATTAGATTTTTTTTGGTAGGGAGGATGATCGTTGGAACTTTCACAGTTCACTGCCAGCCTTCGCATCTGTTTTTTTCTGTTTATACCACACAGTCAATCACCGAGCAATGAGTTGTAAAGGCTCGTAGGAAGCAGTACTTTTGACTTGAATCCGGGACTTCCCCGTAGTATTCTAACACGCTATCACTGGGCTAATCCATTTTTCAAATGCAATAAATTCGGAATCTATATGGATTACTCTATGGTTTTTCTACATTTTTCGTAGCTAGAGTAGCTAGTCATGTAACTTTGATTCTACTCTTCTTTACCAGTTATCTTTGAGCTCCCTTTGCCCAAGTAGTTTTCGTTCGTCTCTATCCAGACACTACGATTGTGATTAAACGCAAAAACTGTAGGGAATATTGATTTAAATATTTTAAAATATTTGGCCATACATTACCCAAGTAAATTATACATTTGTTTAGGCCAAGATAATAAATTCATAAATTTAAAACACTGAAAGTTCTTATCGGTGAGGAACATTATTTCACCATATTGATCTTGATAATTATGTTTCCTGCTGTAACCAATTTCTTATAAGTCAAGCTTCACTGATCACCAAATATTTCTTCATAAGCTAATAATTTTGTGACCTGTAATATTTTTATATTTGAGTGCTCCGAAAGTATATTTCCAATTTTTAAAATGTATATATTATTTATATTTAAAAAACAATATATTTTCTAACGTTTTTTTTTTGTCCTTTCATTTTTATCTTTAGTGTTGATATATCTCTTTACACATACATTCATATTGATAGTGAAAGGCAGTCGGCCTAGTTATACCAAATAAAGCAGTTCTCGGACGGGGCGTGCCAGTTTTGTAGGCGAACATTAGCAGTTGCGTAATATACCCTCTCTTATTGCTCACTTTTATATGTAAAAGTCACTAATATAGTTACATGCTTTTATTTCATACGTAATTATTTAGGTGACATTGTTTTTAAAGAATAGTCTTCTCATAAAGATAAATTTACCACTTCGATTAAAGTGGCTTCGTTTTTTACTTTTACTACTGAATGTCGGAATTTAGTCATTAAGAAAATTGTAAATTTTTTGTATTGAAATAAATGTTTTGTGGCCTTGCATTCCGGAAAATATTAATTATATTTGTGTACAAATGTTTAAAAATAATCTTAGGAAGTCTCGTACTTTGACTAAGTAATCACCATTAGATCGAAAATATACCAGTAGTGGGACTTGATTATTTTATTCATGATTTTCTCTAAATGGCTCCTTCAATGGCTCTTAATGGTTTACTTCAAACTTAATGTAGATAATATAAAGAGAACTTTTATATTAGGTAAAGCTAGGAGTGATGACGGGGTTAGGAGAGAAGACGCAGGCTTTGCTTTTCTTGTTTGCCACCACGTGGCGTCATGAAAGTTAGTCAAGGAATAGAGAGATCAGAAGCGAACGTATTGCAAAATTCTTCAGTTATTTGGTGTGTTCTTCTGTGTTGTACGAACATTTATACTCATCAGCTCGAGTGTGTAAATTAAGTAATGAGACTGATTTTCTAGTGTTCGATCTGGCAACACTGGAGACGCGGCGCATGCGTGGTAGGGCAAGTAAACATCTGATACACGTCCAGTGCAAATTTGAAAATGCTAGAGTTGTTGCACTGTCCGTAGTGACTTTTTTTGTGAGCAAGGTTTTTTCAGTGCGTTTTAAAAATGAGTGACATCAATTACGAGCAACGTTGTGCTATCAGGTTTTGCTTCAGACTTGGGCACAGTGCAACGGAAACGTTTGAAAAACTGTGCCAGGCCTATGGAGACAATGTTTTGTCGAGAGCACAGGTTTTTAGGTGGTTTAAGTCGTTTGCAGAAGGAAGGGAATCAATTGAAGACGAGCCTCGCAGCGGAAGGCCTTCATCTTCAAGAACCGACGAAAATGTTGGCAGAATCCGCGATCTCGTGCGTTCAGATCGTCGTTTGACAGTCCGAATGATCGGCGAAGAATTGAATTTGACTCACACAACCGTTCATCAAATTTTGACTAATGAATCGGAGAAGCGATGATATTGTAAAGTGTTATTTCAAAATAACAAACGGTTCTGATCACTGTATAATTCAATAGACACTATGTCTCCTATACAGTGAGTAGTGTAAGCATTCTGAATAACGCCATGAGTTCAAAAAAGAAAGCGCTTAATGAACTGTACCAAACCGGTTACAAGGAAAAGCGTGAATCCGTCTCTTAGAACGAGCTCTTTCTAATAAATAGCCTGCCTCACTGCAAATCTTACTCGCCTGACTATTTCAGCTAATATTTGTACGAAAAAGCAGTGACACAGAATGCGGATTTCTGTGGAATTATGGGCACAGAGAATATGTTCATCTTACTACGTTTGGACCCGCAAATAAGTACCCTATCTATCTATCTATTTGGCACTACAAACCTAATGGGTCCTGGGCTCCTCAATGAGCCTAATCCATGAATCGCGATTATTGCAGCCGTTCTCCAATTGCGAACTCCCAATAGGTTCCTCGCGTCGTTGGTCACATCGTCCAGCCATCTCAGCTGAGGTTTGCCGACTCGCCGAGACGTTCCGATTTCTTCTTCGAGTAATCTCCTTGGTATGTCGTTCACCTGCATCCTCGCCACATGCCCCGCCCAGCTCAATCGGTTCAATTTTATTACCCGAACCCCATCTGCCTCACCATATAATTCATATAGTTCTCTATTTTTCCTTCTTCTGAACACACCTCCTTCCCTCAAGGGCCCCAAAATTCTCCTTAAAATTTTTCTTTCGAAAACAAGGAGATTGTCTTCGTCCCTTTTGGAGATAGTCCAGGTCTGGGAGGCATATGTTAGTACTGGGCGTATGAGCGTTTTATATAATATAATTTTTGACTTCCTGGAGATTAATTTGCTTTTCATGTGCTTTACCAAGCCGTAGTAACACCTGTTGGCAGCCATGATCCTTTTGCTTATTTCCTGCGAAATACTATGGGAGGAGTTGACTTGAGAGCCAAGGTAGGAAAATTCCTTCACCTTCTGAAAGCAGAACGGACCTATTTGTAAGGTTCTCCCCTGGGGGGCCAACGCCACCTCCAACAAACATATATTTTGTTTTGGTTTCATTTATTTGGAGACCTATTAACGATGCTGCTTTCTGGAGTGAGAGGAAGGCACTCTTCAGTTGAGGCAGGGATCATGCAATAATATCTATACTAAACTATGCAATAATAAACCTACTTCGCTAAAACAAGTTTATATTTGATTAGGTGAAACGAAATGGTTTAATTGCCATGAAGTTAGCGTTGGATTAAAAAAAAAAAATCTGTGTGAAACACTCATACGACGACTTTCTGCCGCAATTTACATTATTATAATTGACTAATTTTTTTCAGACTTATAAGTTTTATTTTCTCTTAATCCCTGGTAAAATGAAGTATTGTAAATGTGTTAAATTTTCGATATCAGGATTTCACTGGAAATGCACATTTTGAGAGGTCCCCTGAGTCCAAAAAAAGGGGTTTTTAGAAAATGGTGAATATGTATGTCTGTTTTGCATAACTCAAAAAATCGCGGAAAGTTTCAATTACAAATTTGTAATTTGCATGAGATAAAGTTGTGTGAATGATTTTTTTTACGAATCATTTAGAATTATTTACAGTGTTACACGAATGGGAGAATTTAAACTTAATAAAACGACTTTTTTTGAAGGAAATGTGGACCACCTTGCGGCTCCACCAGAAACTCTTTAAAATCGATTTTTTGTGTGTATAATACCAAGTTTAATTTCTCTTTATACACAAAATCGTAGAAAACTGAAAAAAAAAACTGTCAGTTCTTCTTGCAGAAAATCGCGACAAATTTATATTTTAATTATTCTAATACAAATGATAGAATCCTATAATAAACTAAAATTATACTTTAGTAGAGTAAAGCAAATCCCCCCTCCCCATTCCTCCTCCAAAACTTTTGTTAAATGAATTTTCCCACAAAAAGATTACAATAATTACAAGTCAAGCCATATTCGAGAAAATCTCAAAAAACTAAAACTAAAATTTGTAGATTTTATGAACCTTTATTCAGCTGGTTTGAAATTCTAATTTAATTATAATTTACAATACTTTCTTTTTACATTTATTTATATGTACCCAACGTTTCAACACTTGTGCGTGTTTTCCTCAGGGGTAAAATTATTTGAATCTTGGTTATGAAGTACTTTTATATATTATTGTAATTTTGGTATCAAGAGTTTATATTATAGTTTTATATTATATGTTAGGATTTTAAATTTTTTTTAAAACATTGTCCACGTGGTTCTGTATATTACTGAAACATGTTTACAGCTGTTTTTTTATATTAAATTTTGTTGTGATGGCTGGTTTGTCTCACCTATCTACCATGACCATCATTGGCGGACTCTGAGTCTAATGTTTTAAAAAAATTTAAAATCCTAACATATAATATAAAACAGTTAATCAAAAAATCAAGAGTTAATAAATAATATAAAAAAATTGACAAGTAACGTATGTTACAAATTAAAAATAATATAGAAAAAAGAAAAAAAAAAAATTGTTTAAACAACTGACGCTGCAAAAGAAAATGGACACTCTTGATACCAAATTTACAATAATATATAAAAGTACTTCATAACCAAGATTCAAATAATTATTACCCCTGAGGAAAACACGCACAAGTGTTGAAACGTTGGGTACATATAAATAAATGTAAAAAGAATGTAATAAATATAATAAAGGTTCATAAAAATCAAATACAGCCTATACAAAACTTGAAAATTCAAAAACTAAAAATGGAATTAAACATTCCATTCATTAATGTGTTATTTACGGTTGACTGATTTTAATCAAAACTTATTGTCGGATTCCACCCTTCAACCGGTAGTACTTAGGTATTTATTTTGAATAAATACGTGCTTAGTACGTAAATACGTACTTAAGTTTGCATTTCTGCGATTTTTACGTTTTTGAGTTATGTTGACCACACATACATACATACATACATACATACATACACTCACACACACCAATTTCTATAAACCTCTTTTGGTGAAAATTCGCTAGTGAAATTCGGTAAGATCATAATGTTTCCTCTTACAAGAGTCAGAAAAAGTAACACAATTTTACCCCTTTCCTTTGCATAGACCTTCTGCCTTGCAACTACCATCTTTTTCCTACTGTGGCTTACATTTTATAAGATACACGTTTCAAAATAAGTAAAACGTTTTTTTTCGCCTCTAAAGAGAATTATGGTACCGAAAATGTATCAAACAGACTGCTCCAAAAATAACTGAGATGTTGAAAAACCATGAGCTATATTTTGAAAAATAAAATATTTTCGGTAATTTTGAATAATCATATTTGATTAAAAAGAATAATCAAAATTCACAAAATGTCATGATGGATGAAATTGTATGGTACGTCAAATATAGCCGTAGTTTTTTTTTTTTTTTTTTTAAAAAAAAGAAAATTGAAAAAGGACGCTCCTCCACCCACGGTCTATCTGGTCTCTAAGGGTAGGGTGATAATTCTAGAGATCACTTTTCGGAATTATTGTCATTCTTCATTGTGCTTTCAATCGTGATTACTCAAGTTGTGATTTGAATCGCCTGAGATCCATATTCAAATGGCCAAAGTGAATTGGGGTAGAAGTAAACACATTACATTGTAATCATTCGAGCATTCTACTGGATATGACCTACTTCATCTGAACTTGATCCTAGTTCAAGCAAGCGTGATTCATTCTCTTCAATGGTGCTGGATATCAAAGTTGACAAATCATGCATTGCTGTTTGAGAAAAATAATAAACTTAAGTTTAAAAATCCATGACTGAAATTGTATAAAATTAATGTAACTTTTTCATTCTAATTAATCTCTATTTTATGAGTTAAAATAAAATAATAATAATCAAACTTGTGAAATTAATATATTTTATCCTTACAATCTTAGCATTTATTCAATTCCAAAATAATAATGTTTACTATTCATACTTGAAGGAAGCTACAGGTGCAATTCGTTATTTTCCATATAAAATTATTTATTGTTAATTGTCTGTGGGGGGGGGATCAAATCCTACTCTATCCAAAGCCCCACTGGGTCCATATAGCTACCCGAAAGGAAAACAACACCAAACCGGGTCTTGAACAAAACTCTAGACCAGGGTAGGTCTTACCCACCTAAGATTCATCGCATTATGATTAAATAGCTTTTCCATAGACATGCTGTTTTGACCAAAGGTCCTGCACATTAGTTCTTCTCAACTCAAACATTCTGTCTTGAGATATATGGGTGTTCTTTTCCTCTCTCTCTCACAAACACGAAGAAAGGGAGTCTGGTATAAGCCTTATTACGTAGAATGTCTCCTTAAATCACAATGCCTAATAAGGGATTTAATGCCTGAGAGAGATCCATGAAAGACACAGAAACATCTCAATTATAGCCATGTCCAGACCGCAATGAGCATCTTAGACTGCCGACAACCCACTGAGCTTATCCATAAAGATGAATAGCGTGAAACTAATGATTGGAATCATGACAGACTTCAAACTGAGAACACATGTTAATGTTAAGTAATGGGCCCGGGACCACTAAAAGAGAGAGGTGCGCCTAATCTGTCAAACCTATCCACTTCTTCATTTTTTATTTCCAAAATTTCTGATCATGACTTGGTACCCAGACTAGAAGTACTTCCCATCCTTGAAGGAAGAAAGGTCTCCCCGTTTTCTTGAAAATTCTAGTACCATCTTGGAAGTGAAGACCCATGACATCAGTACTTGCAATGCAGCTTGATTGGCCGAGCAGACAAACACCTTTTACGTTAGTGTTATGTACTCGCTCATCCAAAATACAACAAATAAACAGCGTGGTAAACAGTGGTCCATTCACCAAGAGATATTACCAAGTAATCTCCTGTCTCAATCCGCAGCTCCAGACCTGCCATCCATTCTGGGACCGTCCTGTAATACCGGAGGTAATTATCAGGTATCACACCATACTGAGCCAATCTTCTTTAGAAAATAAGCTGATACTGTAAGAATGAACGAAAACAAGTCTTCAGCATTCTATCAGATGGAAAACCTGTAATAGGGATGTTTAAAAGCATCACACGGTAGATGATAGAATGATCGCTTTTCCTGCCCAAAACCTGCCTGTTTAATTCGATAACAGGCTTTCATTGCCAGGTTTTTCAAGTTCACAAAGAGCGGCGGGATTCCCAAAAAGTCTGCATAGCAGCAATAGGCGTAGTTCGCATCACACCGGCCATCGCCAGACAAGGTTAGCATTGAATATCCTGAAGCAGCAATTGAACTGTACTTATCTTCATCCATATCAAGTTAAAAATCGTTGAAAAGCAAAACCTTAAAAATGTTGTATAAGTGATTTTTTTGCAAAGAATCTACCTTCATTTCATTTCTATTTTTACAAAATGCTGATAATTTCTTGATAAAAGTATATTGTCTTTTATGTTGGCCTTTTAGTGTGAAAAATATGCACTTAATAGACAATGATGTTTTAATTATAATAAAATTAAAGGATACGTGATTTTTGTTTGTTTGATTAACTTTAGAATGCTATGAGAAATTCCTTAGGGGTATTAACCTTTCATACAATTGTAAGCAAAAGCAAAATTTTATGGGATTACGTTATTCTTTCATTAAACCTGCAATTACAAAATCGAATTTAATTAGATAATTATAGTTTAGACTTTTAAATAATAATTATTAATGTTGTTTTGACGCCAGTATCAGAGTATATAATAAATGAACATAGTCATTGTCTTTAAGATTTATTTTCAATTATTAACGTCTCAGTTTTCCTATGTATATTTTCCAAATGGTGCTAACCGTTCTTTTAAATCTATTTTGTCTTAATTCAATAATTTAATCTCGGCATTCAAAAAAAAATCTGGTGTGAAACACTCACACAACTTTCTCTTACTCCAGTACTCAAAATTATAATTGACAAATTTTATAGTTAGTGTACCAAATTTAATGAAATTCGTCGAAAAGTGAAAACACTGTCCAGTAAAACTGGCCGGAGTTTCCTTGAAACTCGGAATTTGGGTCATATATTAATTTCTAGTTATTTCCATTTGGATGACAGAATTGTATAATCAACTGTGATAGCATTTTAAAGAAAAACATAACCCCCCTCCCCCCAAAAGTCCCCTTAAATGAATTTATCAGGGGAAAAGTTTCAAATAAAAGTTGTAGCTCTTTATATGTATAGTTAACAACGCTGGTTTAAAGAAAATCGTTGGAGCCATTTTCGAGAAAATACCAGAAAACTGAAAATTATATTTCAGTAAAAAACGCACTTCCGGTTATCTATTTTTTTTCAAACTCGGAATTTCAACAACATATTTAATTCTAATTAACATTATTTAGATGACAGAATTGTCTAATATACTGAAACAGCAGTTAAGATGAAAACCTAACTCCACCCCTCCCCCAGAAGTGCCCTTAAATGAATTTTCCTGGAGAAATGTTTCAAATAAAAGTTGTAGCTCTTTGTATGTGTAGTTGATCTAGCAAGTTTAAAGAAAATCTTCGGAGCCATTTTTGAGAAAATTGCAAAAACGTAAAAAAAAAAATCAACTAGTAAAGTGGTACTTCGGTGAGGAATTTAACGATAAACGCACGTCAGTCCCATGGTGATTACCTAAACGTAATATCAAGTTTGAAGTTCTACGGTTTTTCGTTTTTGAGCTATGCTGTTCACATACACACACAGACCATTTGCTAAAAACCACTTTTTGGACTCAGGGGACCTCAAAACGGATATTTCCGGTGAAAACTCGATATCGAAAATTTGACAGGATTACAATACTTCCTCTTACTAGGAGTAAGAGAAAGTAACAAGGATAGGGTTATTTTCCGTTTATTAAAATAGTTTTTTTTTTTGTTTCAAATCTTTTCATTTCTAAAAAGTGTGGAATGTTTTACGATTTTGCATAAGTACATGCTTAATACTCGTATCCTAAAATTCAAACGTTACCGAGAATATTTGCAAGAATGACACGCAAAATTGTGAAGCGTTTCGGTAAACTTGCGTGGCGCTTCTATTAACAATGTCATAAGCATTTATTCAGACAGGCAGGCTGTACTGAAAGTTCGGCAAGCTTTCAGGATCACCTCTTCCCTTGCCGAAGATTGTAGAGGGGCTTGACAGGACTTTCCAGGCATAAAGTTCAGCTGTAGTGTCTGGGCATGTAACGATTGAGGGAAATGAGATAGCCGAACATCCCATTCTGTTATCCAGAGCCTGTCCTATATCTAGCGGTATGTCCGTGCGTCTATCGGAGATTGGCTCCGAAGAGAGCATGGGACGTGCTGAAAAGCAAGCCCAGGAGTAAGGCACAATAAAAGGTTGATCTCTAAACTGTGTATAATCAGAACCAAAGAGACCAGAAGGAATTTGAGCTTGAACCAGATTTCTCTGGTCACAGGGTTATTTACGGGTCACGGCAGGTTCCGGAAACATCTGCACAAGGTAGGGGGTGATTAGCTTGGAACCCTTGTGCAGACAATGCTAGGAGGAGACTGCCTACCAAGAAGAGGAAGATTCACTTACTAGACTATCGAGGATGGCACAATGGTTGCAGTAACAACTGGGATATTGCCTATCCGAGTTGTTAATCTAAATCTAGAAACTAATCTTCGTAGTGTATCAACGCAGACAAATACTTAACTTTCATTTAAAACATTTTTCCAGAAAAATCGATTATTTGGGGGGGAGGGGATCAGCAACTTTAAGATTTTCTCTAAAGACCACGTCTGTATTTTGTACAGGTTCCACCACCTATATTATATTATAATTTTAATAATATTTAAATAATAGTAACGCTTTTAACATTTTAAAATTATCACTTTAATTTGATATACAGTTTTTCCGAACAATTGATTTTAGGAAGTCTGGTTGGGGGTTGAAGCAGTGGGCGCTTCCATTTAATCTAGTCACATACAGATAAACAATACCGTCTTTAATTATATATAATGAAACCCCGGGCTAAAGTTTAGTAGACAAGGCAAGTTTAAAGAAAATGTATCAATTATAACTGTAACCAAAGAAGTAATAGAATGACGTATGAATATTTCACACATTTATTTTGTCTTATATCATAATTGATCTGGGGTTATCAGCAGTTATTTCTTTGGGAAATCCTCCTTTTCGTACATTCACTGCAGAGTGACTAGTGTATTTCAATACACCAATGTGATACTAGTGTTCAATATAAATTAGATAGAATGTCAAATGAATTAGGAGTTAATGTACAAATCAACGTTCCTGATATGTACACTAGTATCTCATTACAAGTTAATCAACCCTTTTTGTCTTATACAATCAGTTCCTTCTACGACAAATATCACCTCTGATTGATTTGTGAGTCTACAAATAAACTGATGGCCTATTTAATTATAGATATATTCCAAAATAATAATAATTTCCTTTTTACGCTGTGATAGATTGAAACATTACTAGCTGATTAAGAAGAAATTTATGTTAATTTATTGAACAAAATGAAATTGTTATGTTCTTTTACGCTGCCTACCTTATCCATACGTTTGATTTAGTGTGTATTGTGTATGTTTGGTATAAAACCAGGAAATTAAATAAAACAATAAAAGAAAATTAAAAGGGTGAGAGGGGGGCGCCCTTCGTAGGCTTTCCAGTCCCTCTGGTAGGCTGTGTTTAGTATAAAAAAACAGGTATAATATATTTAATAATTAATACCTCTGCTAGGCTCTGTTAGAGTGATTAACAGGGGGTATAATAAAATGAATTATAAATGAAATGTTTGATAATATTAAGTTACGGAAAATATTGAGTGGACTGTATAAAAGATTGAGCCATATGGGCTCAGATAACATGAACAAATTAATATTTAACAAATACAAAATGAGAAGCAAAAAATAGTTATTAAATTCACCAAGCCAAAAGGAGTGGCGCTTACCTCAAAACTCAGACACCTTAAAATTAGTGTGGTTCGACTGACCTTCAGCCCATATGGGGAATGGAAGGAAAATAGGAGACAGGAAAAAGGAAACAAAAAAGAACCATATGCCTGTAGTTCCAACGTCGTTGTCCACACAGTACGGCTGATGAAAATAGCTGAAAATTCAAACGGGCTCCAGGAAAGCTGTACGGTCGGAGAAGCAGCGGAAGTAGAGACCACGCGCTTGCCGTTCACTCTTACAGGCTTGGAGAATCCGTAGGCAGTCACCCGACAAGAAATCGACTATCACGCTTAACGCTGAGGAAAACCAGAGGTGGCAAACCTGGGTTTTCCACTAAACGGAAAAGCGGAAATGCAATTAAGTAGGCAAATATTCGCACTGCACTATGTTACTTGTCTGGATGTTACTTTGTGACTGAGTGGAAGGGCAATTTCAAAGGGACTACCCCCACTCTCTGATTAGGACACAGCCTAGAGTTATCAGTTTATATATATAGAATATTAATTTTTAGGGCGGCAAATTTAAATTAAGATAAATACCGAACACACCCCCCGTTGAACTTGTTCAACCTTTAATTAGATAAAGTAATAAATATGGTTAGTAATCCAGTCCCTACGATATGCAATTTTTAAAAATGGTGACTGGACTAAGTAAATGTAAAAGTGGGGTTAGTTGGCAGTAGGCAAACAATAAAGTTTGCTTGCCGCACGCAGATAAGTACCAGATAGGGTACGAACTTCAGCCTTACGAACAACGCCGTCCGGAGCTGAATAAACCTTAATAATTTGGCCAAGAGGCCACTGGCGAGGAGGACAGTTCGGTTCTTCGACCACTACCACGTCGTCTACCTTTAAATTAGAGCCAGGGTGAAACCATTTGGCACGAGATTGAAGGGTAGCAAGGTACTCCATTCGCCATTGCTTCCAAAAGCGTTGAGTTAAGGCTTGGATCAACTTATAATGGTGCAGGGAGCCACCATTAGGTTCAGCGCAGTCCTGTTCCGGAGGCGCAGTAATGGCACGCCCAATAATAAAGTGTCCCGGAGTGAGAGGTTGAAGCTCACCCGGTGAAGAGGGCATCGCCGCCAAAGGGCGAGAATTAAGAATCCCTTCTATTTGTGTTGCAAGCGAAGTAAATTGGAATAGGGTAAGAATATTAACCCCAATGACTCGCCTAAGATGAAATTTGGTGGATCTAACCGCACGTTCCCATAAACCACCCATAGATGGGGCAGCCGGAGGCAGAAAGGAAAACTCAATTTTATTTTCCACCGCAAAATTCTGAACAATTTTATTGTTCAAAGGATCCTTAAGAATGAGGTTAAATTCGCGCTGTAGCACACGCTCTGCCCCTTTAAAATTGGTACCACAATCTGAAAATATCTGTTTGGGGCATCCACGACGACTAATAAAGCGTCTCAGCACATCCAAAAAGGAATCAGTGGACAAATCTAGGGCAACCTCTAGATGAACCGCCTTTACGGCGAAGCAAACAAATATGCATAAGTATATTTTAATTAAGGGGGCCTTGCGTAAAGAATAAGGCTTCACAATAAAAGGTCCACAGTAATCAATTCCAGTGTGATAGAACACTGGGGCAGGATTTACACGTTCTGGTGGTAAATCGGCCATTAACGGTGGAGTATTGCGGGGATTTACCCTGAAACATTCCACACAATTAAAAATCATAGTACGTATTACTTGGCGCGCAGCCAGAATCCAGTACGTAAGAGATAGCTGGAATTGAACCTGAGAGGGTCCAGCATGGCCTAGCCTTATATGGGTATGATGAATTAACAAATCGATTAAATAATGTTTCTTAGGCAAAATTATGGGATGCTGACCTTCATAATTCAGGGCGTTGGTCAACCGACCTCTGACGCGCATTAAACCAAAATCGTCTATGTAGGGAACTAGCCGTTGAATGGCAGTTCGCGCAGGTTTATTCCGTTTAACGGCAAGTAAATCTTCGGGGAGTCCGCTTAACTGTATGTAGCGCATAAGATAATTATGGGCCAATCTGCGGCATTCTAAGGGAGTCAAATTAGCCCTTGAGCCTAGACGGAAACCATTTGATCAGGAGCGTTACAATACGCAGACATTTGTCCCAAGAAGAAACTGATGAAAATAATTGAGCGTCACACTGAGTGACCGCCAAAGAGCAGGGAGCTACCGGTTTTAATTCTAATAACTGGTCATCCACAATGGCAGGAGGTGGCATGGAAGGCCAAAATTCCTCACACTCGTACAACCAGGGAGGTCCTGTCCACCACAATGGAGATGAAATTAACTCATTAGGGTAACAACCTCTCGACGCAAGGTCAGCTGGATTGACATCGCCGGGGATATGTGACCACTTGGCACCTTCTGTTAATTCAGAAATCTGGGCCACCCGGTTAGCTACAACGGTTTTAAGTAAGTAGGAGGGAGTTTTAATCCACTCCAGGACAATAGCAGAATCTGTCCACAGAAATATTTTGTCAATGGACATATGACGGCTTAACAGCTCCCGAAAATGGTGCGCTAGTTTAGCCAAAAGATGTGCGCCTGAAAGTTCAAGGCGCGGCACAGTCATCGTCTTTAGAGGGGCTACCTTAGTTTTGGCAGTCAAAAGCGTACAACAGACGCCTTGATGAGAAGCTGACCGAATGTATAAGACGGCAGCATATCCAAGTTGGGAGGCGTCAGCAAACCCGTGTAACTGTATGGGTGGCGACGCAGAACCCAAAGGACGAGCAATTTTTATTTCCGCCAAACTAGTTGACAACATGGTTACAAAGCCTTTCCAGGGTTGAGACAGGTCATCAGATAATGGAGTATCCCAGTCTAAATGATTGCGCCAAAGCGTTTGTAGAAAGCATTTCGCTTTGAATATTACTGGAGCAATCCAGCCACAGGGGTCATATAACTTGGCAGTTTGAGCCATGACTGAGCGTTTAGTCAGCGGGGCATCCTTTCCAAAGACCATTTCTGCGGCGGGGAATTCAAAACCATCAGGGTTCGGCTTCCAGACCAGACCTAAAACAGACTGAGGTTCAATAAGATAAGTGGCAACTTTATTAAAACAAGTAGCCTTCCACAATTGGGGGTGATTGCTGGCCCATTTGTCCAGCACAAATCCTCCTTTGGCCAACAGGGCAAAAATTTCATTTTGCAATTCCTGGGCCTCTTCAAGTGTATGGGCACCTGCAGCCAAGTCATCAACGAAAAAATTCTCAAGCACTAACTTAGAAGCTCGAGGGAACGCCTCGGCTTCATCACAAGCTAATTGTTGTAAACTACGGATGGCCAAATAAGGGGCACAACTAAGTCCGTAGGTTACGGTTTTCAAAGCATAAGTCTGGATAGGTTCAAGTATATTGGAACGCCATAAAATACATTGGTAAGCACAATCGGCTTCCCTGAATAAATTTGCCTAAACATTTGCTTTATATCGGCAACAAATACAAAGCTGTAAATTCTAAACAAAGTAAGAATATTACTAATTAACGCCTGTAGCTTGGGTCCTGTCATAAGAACATCATTCAGAGAATAGCCACTAGAAGTTTTGCAGCTGGCATCAAAAACTACTCTGATTTTGGACCTATCGCCATGGCTTTTAAATATTCCATGATGAGGAATATAATATTTAGGAAAAGTGGCAGTCGTTACTGGGGCCATATGGCCTTGGATTAAATAATCACGCATAAATTCCATGTAACGGGCCTTAAACTCTGGGTATTTGACAAATTTGCGCTCCAAAGCTTGAAAACGCGAGAGCGCTGGTGAATACGAATCTCCCAAGGAAGACGATTGCTCCTGTCGTAAAGGGAGACTAACTTCATAACGTCCAGAGGGCAGACGTTTGGTTGTCCGCAAGAAAAATTCCTCACAGCGCTGGTCTTCAGGGGATAAAGCAGCCGGAGCGGGAGGGGGTTCTTCCACTTCCCAGAAACGGCGCAGGGTCCTGGCAAGATCGTCTTCCGCAGCAGAAGACACCAAAGACTGAGGAGGAACATACTGATTAAAATTGCACGCATTGCCATTTAAAGCAATTGGTGCTGCACCCATTAGCACATAACCAAAGCGCGTAAAGACGGCTTGAGGAAGGCCATCACCCAGGTGACGAACTGGGCCCACAAAAGAGGAAGCAGTCAAGTCCGCACCTAACAACGCATCTACTTTGGACGGGACTCCAAAGGTGGGATCAGCGAGTACCAAGCCTTCTGTAGCTCTGGTAACTTGATTAGCGATGTCAACGCAGGGAGTCACACGACTAATTTGGGGCAGTACATGAAAGCAATGTGACTGGGAAATCAATTCACCACTCAAGGTACCCACGGCAAGGTGGCACGACGTAGTCGAAGGAACGGAAGTAGTACCTACACCACTCACTACGAAGGGGTCGTGAACTAAGTTAACCTTAAGCTTGTTTGCACAGCTTTCAGAAATAAAAGAAACTTGAGAAGCACTATCCAAAATGGCTCTAACCACCACATAATTATTTGGACTCACCTGAAGTCTGACTAAACTCGTAGCCAACAATATACTACCAGGCATGGAAGAATTAGTAGAGACGCAGGTAGTGGCCGAAGAAGGGACCGCAGTTGGTAATCCTTCCTCATTATTATGAGGTGCAGAAGACATAGGAAGTGCAGTGGCGCTCACAGATTTGCTCTCAAAATGGAGTAGCGAATGGTGGCGCCTAGAGTTACATTTGGCGCAGGCCTGTAAGTCAGCACAAGCGCCTTGGTGTTTCTTATTCAGACACACAGCACATAATGTGTGCCATTTAATTAATGTGTAACGCTCAGAGGGTGTCAACCTAAGGAGAGTTGAACACTGCACAATGGGGTGCAAACCTCCACAAAGCGAACACTTTAATTGACAAGCTTGAGCTGTTAAAGAAGCAGAATTATATTTGGATTTAGAGAAATCAGAAAGCTTACGATTCTTAGAAGCTTTGGACCTCCTTTTAGGACTATTAGCTCTTTCCAATACGGGAACATCCTCAGAATTGGCTTCTTCCTTTCTCTCAGCAACGTCAGTTAGAAAAGAAATAATTTCTGCAATCTGCGGTATTTTATCTTTATCTTTTACAGTACCCTCGAATTTCTCCCTCAAAGGGGGGTCGAGTTGTGACAAAAGATAGTAAGTGTATATAACACGATAAGGTTCATCTACCTGAAGTGAGGTAAGGGAACTAAAATTCAATTCGTACGCGTCAATTAATTGCCGAATAGAATCCGAGGAATTTCTCACCGCCTTAGGGAGGTTCCACAAATTACGACAATATTTTTTAACAATCACCCTCTTTTTATGATACCGCTCAGTTAAAACCTTAAGGGCAGTTTCATAACTTTCCTCATTAAGGGGCAACTTAGAAATTTTATCATAAGCCTGACCCGCTAGATGATTAATCAAATATAACAATTTTTGTTTAGGGGATAACATAACGTTGTCATGAACAAGTGTCATGAATTTGTTATAAAATTCATCCCAATCGGAAGTACCGTTAAATTTTGGTAAGGTTGAACGAGGCAATTCAGACAAAGTTAATGATGTTTGATTTAATGAATTAGGTGCTAAACTCATTCTAGAGTCTAGGTGAGTTGAAGCAGCAATAGGAACAGGTGTAGCACCCGCGAGAAGCTCCAAAGCATGAAGTTCGCCTTTCGCTAACAATTCCTCTAATTTGTGCATGCCTGCCATTAACGTTTCTTCATTTAAGCCTTCCGGTAAAACTTCCAAATTAAGGTAAGGTTGCAGCTTTTCACTGGCTGAAGTATAGTCAGCACGAAGCTTTTCAAGCAACCAGGTAACACCCGACTGTAGGGAAGGGCGATCAGGACTTAATGCCTCTAGACGCGTCACTGTCGACTCTAAAGTCGCCGTAGATACAGAAATCTGACGGGTAAATAAAACCGCAGTTAATTTTTGAGGTGCCATAATGGGGTAGTTCGTGATAATAAGTCAAAACACCCAGATTACGAGCAACAACAAAGCAGCAGAAAATATAAATTCCAGAAGGGAATTTAACAATAAACGTGTTAGGATTTACGCAAATATTTTACAATTAAATGCAACACGAAATCCAACAAAATTCAATAATTCTGTTTACAACGAAACAGACGAAACACATTAGATTTACGGCAATTATTTCACAAAATGCAACACGAAATCTAACAAAAGAATTAATAATTCGGTTTACAACGAAACAGACAAAAAATGTATTGATAATGAATTTCTAAACGAAAATTCAAAAATAATAAACATAAATCACGCAAACGTAAACAAATGAGGAGGTTCTTGCCAGCAGGTTACAGGCTGGAAGGTTACTCAGCTGGTCAGAGGGCGCGTAAGTGTGTCGCTGCAATCGGACACTATATAGTGAAGGGCCACGTGATAAGAAACCAAATGATATCAGGCCGTGGAATAAAATATGGCCGCGACTCTCCACTTCCTTTGAACGCCAAGCACGTGGCTTAACCTCCGAACACGTGATTTTAAGAAAATAAGCACTTGCAAAAATAGACAATATTAAATTAATAAAAAATTAAATAACGTTTACCACCTTAAGGGTAAAGTTTGTGGGGGGCCTCTGGTAGGCTCTGTTTAATAAAAAAACAGGAAAATAGAAAATAAAATGAAACAATAAAAGAAAATTAAAAGGTGAGAGGGGGGCGCCTTTCGTAGGCTTTCCAGTCCCTCTGGTAGGCTCTGTTTGGTATAAAAAAACAGGTATAATATATTTAATAATTAATACCTCTGCTAGGCTCTGTTAGAGTGATTAACAGGGGGCATAATAAAATGAATTATAAATGAAATGTTTGATAATATTAAGTTACGGAAAATATTGAG
>JAAEAF010004983.1:0-16774 GCA_011037195.1 Triatoma infestans | reverse complement strand
ATTATTATTTTATGTAACCAAAACTTCACCAACATATAGTATAGTGATATATATATGCACACAATAAATGTGGTGCATCATCACATCTTGCTCAAGTAACTGTCATCAATTAAATATGTTTTATCATAAGTTGTTACCTAAAAATAGAAACTGGTAAATAAAAATAATTATTTATTAATTAAATTAATCTGCATTTTATACACGTGTATTGTTGTTAAGGGTCCAGCCCTTACACGAAAGAAACCATTGGAAAATCACTAATGCTCCATTTTTCGCCGGAACCTTACTCTATCAGTAGTGACTTTGATGTCCACCCTGCGCCCTAATTTCAATCCTCTAACGGAACAACTTTCTAGTCACACAATGTCCGTTGGTGACATTCAAGCATTTACGGATACTATACCGAAATTTTACGAAAATACGAAACAATTATCTCATTTCAAGTAGAAAAAAATCACTAGCCGCCTCATAAATACTTATAAACCACAAGTTTAGGATATTTTAAAAGTCCTATCGTATATTAATTTTAAAGAAAAAATTAACCACGGTAGGTTGCAAGGACAATAAAAAAAAAAAATTTCTAGTCATGAATCATTTTACTCTAAACAGGAGGCTAAAAATTTTTAAATTCAATAGACAAAGATTGTGGAATATTCAATTTCTGCGGATTTGTATGCCAATCGTTTGGAATTAATATTTTATAGATCTCGTGAGGTCTGTATTTATCTGGCTTGATTAAAGGATAAAAAAAAAAAATAATCAGAGAATAAACATAAAAAAGAAATGCATATAATTAAACAAATTAGACTACAAATAAAATCCTATTCTTTAAATTACAGTCAAGCTATATTAATTTGTACAAGTTACAATTAGAGTTTTTAAGCTGAAGGTTGGGCCATATCTCTCGTATAACACTACGACCCTGTTTGATGAATTGCGCATGATTTCCTTAACCACAAAAATTTGATCCTCACCTCTTTCAGGCCCTACATATATATATCATCCCTCCCACCGTTGAAGAGTGGATCGAAGGAAATTCCTTTTATTGTGCCTACAGGTATTCTACCTTTCTATTGTACGGTAAGGTACCTTCGTAAATGTTTATTTTTGTTTTTACCTAACCTTCAAAAAACCAAGGCTTGAGATTGCCCTAAATAGCAACCATTATTAAATATATATTAACTAAGATATTTCACTTATTTAAAAATAATATATATTTCTTCCCAAAGATCTTCACAACTACTAGCAATTTATTTGTTTGAAAAATATTAATAATAGATGAAGTATGTGCTTACGATCTAATTTAATAACTGGACATTAGAACCGGCTGATTAAATAAAAATTATATTACTTTATTTTCGCTCTGAGCAGACAGACAATTTTAACTCTTACGCGTCACAAAAGTGTGGCTACAGGTTCGTATCAAAATTAACAGAAAAATCTAATAAGGATAAAAATAAGCAATGTCCTACCTAGTACATACAATTAAATATATTAAGATCAGGAACGTAAAATATAAAGAAATGTGGAGAGTTTTAGGCAGCAGATAGTTTGAATATGACGGTTTTGTTATTGCAGAAAGGTGTACATTATTAAGAATGGTTCATTTTATGAGTATTAATGAACTGAAAATATAGATTGCCAAAAGCGATTTCCAAATAGAATGAAATGAGAACGCGTTAATTACTTTCTTTAGTATCAATAAGAAAACTAAAAATCATTTTACTGCAATATTACAACTCAACTCAACTCGAGGAAACATACTACACTTTTCCTTAATACTGCTATTCCTAAGTATTTAATATCTGTTACCACTTTCTGTTTAATACCTCCGCTAACGAAACAAGTCATTCGTTGCTCTGCGTTTTCTCTCAGGACTCAGTAGTCTCCATGAGGTTCCACAGCTAAATAATAACGTAAACAATCGAGCGTACTTAATAAAAAGGATCAATTTACGAGAAAGTTCAACTCCTTGGAAGGCAGAAATAATGATCACCTAATATTTAAAATAACCAAAAAATAGATCAAACCGCAGTTCTTAATTACAACAAATGTCCTTGTTCATAAGTAACATTTAAATTTAATTCGGATATCGTACTAAACGACTATTATGTAGGTAATAACTTAACAGAGAAAAGAATTTTTACAATTAAATATCAAGAGAATACACTCAAAATTCAATATCCACGCCACATTAAGAAAAATCTTTATATTCAAGGATACCATCAATCCCTTTCATAACAAATTACGAAACATACTTCCCTTGCAACTATTATAACCTTCATCTTTAAAAACTTCAAAAGCAATGGGCGCACGGCCTTTTCAACTTAAACTAGCTCTCCAATGGAAATCAAATTAATATAATTATTTTCTATGATTAAGCGGGTGGGCTTTGTATTATACCTCCATTATTATTGTTTGAAATATTTTTACATTGAAGAAGAAACAGCTATTTTTTCTCTCATTAGTTTAAATTTGAAAAAAATTTTGTTGTTTTACCCATCTACAGTTTCTAATATATGATAAATACATGTAAACTCATAGTTCCACAAAGACATACAATATATACACGTAAATTTTTGTTCACTAATCACTTCTTTCTGCAATTAGACAAGAGCTGCCGAGTTAAGACAAGAAACTTTTTTGCAATTTTCTTGAAAAGGTTTTCTTAGCTTAGCTTAGAAAACTAAAATTCAAATCGTAGGCGCCAATTAATTGCAAAATAGAACCCAAAAAATTTCATATCAATTTTGAGAGGTTCTACAAGTTACAATACCTTTTTACAATCACCTTTTGCTTATAATATCTTACCGGCAGTTTCATAGATTTTAACATTAAGGGGCACATTGAGATTATATCTATGCTGCCACTGTAGATAAATGCTCCACAACGTTTTCTTGCCCACGGATCAAATAAGTCTACTGTAATCGTGCCAAATATTCGACATCGAGTTTTCACCGGAAATATCCGCTTTGAGGTCCCCTGAGTC
The DNA here is from genome assembly GCA_011037195.1 of Triatoma infestans. NCBI lineage: Eukaryota > Metazoa > Arthropoda > Insecta > Hemiptera > Reduviidae > Triatoma > Triatoma infestans. The sequence continues at coordinate 13,785 of JAAEAF010004983.1, read as the reverse complement.
CCAAAAAAAGTGGTTTTTGACAAATGGTGTGTATGTATGTGAACAGCATAGCTAGAAAGGAAAATCGCAGAAAGTTCAAGCTTGATATTCCGTTTAGGTGTCACCATGGGATCCGACAGTAGGTCAGCGGACAAAATTCCTCGACCAGAAGTACCACTTCACTGAATGATTTTTCACTTTTTTGCAATTTTCTTGAAAATGGCTCCAGCGATTTCCTTTAAACTTCAAATATCAACTACACATACAATAGTCTACAATTTTTATTTAAAAAATTTCTCCAGGAAAATGCGTTTAAGGGACCTTTAGTGGAGGGGTTGATGGGTTGTCCTCTAAACGTTCACTTTAATATACAGTTCTATTATATAAATCATATTAATTAGAAATAAATGTGCTGTTGAAATTCCGAGTTTGCAAAAATTTCTTGACCGGAAATGTATTTTCACTACCACGTATTTTACAATTTTCTGGTAATTTTTTTCCTTTCTTGCAATTTCTCAAAAATGTCTCAGATGATCTCCAGATAGTAGCTCCAACTCCAGATAAACATTGGCGTTAAACATGTTGATAAAACTGACAACATTAGTTTACAGAAATAAGACCGCTTTAAGTGAAGTAGTTATACTTAATTTGGAATTGATCTTTGAGCATTTTCATTTCACTGAAGTTTATGGCAAATAAATGTTGGATTACCATTACTCCGCTATTTAGGCAGTAGATAGTAGACGAGGCATATTTTTTCCTTTAATCGTAACCAAATCAAAAATTATGAACATGTTGATTTTTCGTCTACTACATGGTACGCGTTAAATTTTGATGACACCAAGTCATTGCCCAAATAAACAATCATTACCAAGTACAATGAAAGGTGGGCGAAAATAATAAAAGGAAAACTGTTTAAAATAGGACATCATCTAAGCAGAACAAGGCCGCCTTTGTTTATGTTAAGGAAGAAAAAGCAAAATGAAAAATTTCAACAATTTTTGAGAGCAAAACAAGGCTAAAATTTTGGCAGGAGGGCTGCCGCGTTGGAGGCAGCTATGGGCATGGAACGAAAAACTAAGCACCGTCACTCTACAGACAAGAGAGCAGAGTAAGGTCCACGTCCTATTCGTTTCTTTCTGAGTGTCCATTCAAATTCACACAAGGTGACCCGTCCCTGAAGATGTTCATTGTAATATGGACGAATAATCGCATTACAGCAAACAGTTGACGCGGTTTCACACCGAATGAGTTGAGGAAGTTGAGTACTGTTTTGTGCTTATCCAATCACATATTAGGAAATACAGTACAGCTGTATTTCCACTCACAAAATTTACAAGGATTTTTACCTGTATTTGTTCGCATATGCGTTTTCAAACCTCCAGACTGTATAGAACTGAACTGATACACGCCTTCTCGCATGTATGTGTTCGCATATGGTAGGCCAGTCCTCCGGAGATAGCTGATATCTGAAATCACAATCACGTTACTTCGGAGACCAGCTGCTACAGCTGGTACGTAATCGGATAGCGGACTTCCAGGGCTTATAGAAGTTTTTCGCCATCCTGGGTCCGGGCACCGGATTGTGAACGAACACATACTCCTCTTCCTCTAGGAGACGGCTGCGTCTGCCCTGGTTAGCCTGGCGTGCTTGATCCTCTGCGGCCCTCCTGCTGCGCTGGAGGAGTTCTTCGCCAAGTTCGAGAGAGTTGCAAAGTGCGGGAACTGAAGCACGGCGGACAAGTTGATGTTTGTGAGGCTAAGCTGACCGGGATGGCTGCGGAATATTTGGCCGGTCATCCCGAACTAATGGCAGAAGGGGCCACCTTCGAGTCATTTAAACCCGCTATGGTGGCGAGATTTAGAGATTTACGCTCTCCGGATTCCTACATGCGTGAGCTGGCCAGCGCAAAACTAGACAAGAAGGAGACTGCGCAGGCCTTCCCGACTGAATCACGGGCATCACTAGAAAAAACGATGGTTAAGGCTAAAACAGAGGCGGAGAAAGTTTGAACCAGCCAAGAGGTGCAGCGTAGGGTACTAGCGGCCTTTAAAGAGGGGGTACGCGGTGAAGCGGGCCGACTGCTAATGTATCTTCCGCTAACAGACCTGCGGGAGGCCGTACAGAGGGCGATGGCGGTGAAGCAGCGTGTCGCTAGAGAACCGGTGGCCCATGTAAGTTATGCCGTGGGGCAGTGACATCCGCCTGCAGCCCTCCCGAAAACCCGAGTGTCTTTGACCGGGGGAAGGCGTGCTTCCGGTGCGCGCAGGCGGGGCTCCTTGCCAAGGAGTGCTGCTTCCCGCTCGTTTTGGGGGGCGCGAATAATGCCCCATCCCGGAACCGGGCTCCTGGTTCAATATGGGCTCATTGTAATATGGGCGAAAAGTCGCATTACTGCAAACAGCTGACTCGGTCGTCCACCGAGTGAGTTGAGGAACTTGAATGTTGTTTTGTAATTATTTAATTATATATTAGCAAATACAGTGCAACTGTATTCGCACTCTACTAAATTTATATGGGAGTTCGCATATTTTGTTTACGGATTCAGACCGCCTCGTAGTTTGCTAGAAAGCGACGTTTCACCCATGTTGGAATGAGCGTCTTTAGGGTCGTAGAAATGTCTAATATATTTCAACTTCTTTCTCGTGAAGAGGAAGACGATTTGTCTAATATATTATCGATAGTATCTCAAATTCCTACAAGAATTGAGAAGAAAAGTCAACTAAAACTTTAACTACCGCCTATTGTGATGTATGCACAATTTAAAATTTTTAGCTAGCCACAGAACGCAATAATACCTAAACTACCAACCTGGGTGAAATAGAGATCAAATCTAAGAGAAATCGTATACTGGTGTATACATAGAATATAACTGTTTTTGAGTTAGATTATCTAAGCAAGGCAGAAATACAATACCATACCTACACTCCCAATAGTGAAGTAGGTCATAAATTAATAGTACATTTGCCTTCAGCTGAAGAAATTAAAAACGGATTAAGTGTGCAAGGCGTTGAACTGTCAAAACAAAATAATTTCACCGTAAAGAAGGCGTTAACAAAATATCCTTGTCGGTGTATGCGGTAACTTTCAAAAAAGGAACGTTCTTGAAAGAAATTTATAACATCAGAGCAATTGCTTACTGTCGAGTACAATGAAAAAAATATAAAAGCAGAAATTCAATTACAAGGTGTTTTCGATGCCAAAGATATGGTCATATAGCAATAAACTGTAATAAACAACTAAAATGTGGGAAATGTGCAGAAAATCACTAACACGGCTAGATATAAGTACGATCATTCCAACTTCCCGCCAATTAACGGAAATGTTTACTTAACTCAGTCTAATATAACTGGGGACCGAAGATGACAACCTGACAATAACAACCGCCTGAAGCACTCGACTCGGACGCAAGTTACACTCAGCTCTGCCCGTAAGGGGTGTCTCTTTCAGTTATTCGGTGGGGAGCGACCCCATGGAGCTCAGTACTCCATGCACTTCGTCAGAAAAGTGCACAATACATTAAACTACACTTTACAGACAAGGGCAAACACAGTAACAAACTAAGGTCTCCGCCCCTAATTAATTGGCGTAAGCCAAGGGAGAAGAATGAGTATCGCTCAGTGGTAGGGCGCTGGACTAGCGACGCGGAGGTCCCGGCTTCGAATCCAGCGTGCTGCCCTTATTTTTTCTTCCACCGCAACTCACTGTCCGGTGAAGGGCAGTGTTGTCTGTAGCTAGAGAATAACGCTTGGAGACCTGCTATGCATTGGAGAAGCTCCGGGGGCACAATTGATCTTTAAAGTCACACTGCTATAATCCCCTAAAACAATCTAAATCTATACTCAGCTCCCTCTTTGAAGAACTAAAATCTATGCTTAATTTGAGAATATATATACTAAAATAAAATCTGTACTAATACTATTGAAAACTACAAAAAAAAACCATATCTAAGCTCGTAATTATACTGAGGCTCTCTTCTCACTTATTTATTAAAGCAATTAATTAAAGTTAAATTATTACTATTATTTAAAGTCAAAATATTAGACATATTATTATGTATCGTTCAGGTAAAAATCAATCTTAGTTTCCAGAATGTACAATATACTCTTTTTGAATTTGTATTTCTAACTCTTTTAATGACATCCAATGGAATTCTAATTCAGTATAAATGAATAACTTTTACACTATCGTATGTGCCCTCTGTGAAACTAAACTTGAACCAACAAAAAAATTTAAAATTAATGAATATACATTATTTTGGAAAGACAGAAACTCAGGAGGGGGCGGTACGGCGATTGCTATTCGGCGTAATGTTTGGTATGCCTTACCTGCAATTCCCCAACTTATATCTCTTGCGGCAGTTGGAATTGAGGTGTTTTCTCTGCTGTGTCTGTGCTTTTTGTTTCGTGTTATAGACCACCAAATAAAAGGTAGCATGATAAAGATATATTAGATTACTAACATTACATTTTAACGCTAGAAATGTAACCTGGAACTGTACAAGTAATAATACTGCGTCTGTTAGATTTTTCACAGAACCAGACGTTTATTTTGTCTACTCCTTAACTGCGTACTTTATCCATCGATAACTTATCAACTTGGCATTATAGATATTTCCTTAATTAAAAATTTAAGAAACTTCCCAACACCTATTAGTCATTCTATTTTATCCAGCAACCACAACATTTCAATTATTTTTAAGTCCAACTGAGATTCAATGCTCTTCCAGAGCATACGTTCGCGACTGGGTGTGTTAAATTTTGAAGACACCAAAGTACTTGCTCAATTAGTCACTAGGATTATGTCGTAGGAGATGAGATGGAAATTGAGAAAGAAGAAAACTGATTAAAATAAGATTCCACCTAAGTAAAACAGGCTGTCCCCCCTCATGAAAAAAAAAAGAAGCAAAATTAACAGTTTCACGAAGCAATCTTGCTGGATGGGAGACGTAGGCCGGGCAACCGTGGGCATGGAACGAAAAATTAAGGACCGCACACTACATACAGACAAGATAACAGAGCAAGGGACCCCCACCCCTTGACGTATCATGCTTTTTTTTCTCAGTGTCCCATTCGCTTACATTTAACGTGACACGACCCTGAAGAAGCTAACTGTAATATAGGCCAAATAAAAGCACTAAACCAGTGTTTTGTAATTATTTAATTATACTCGTACATTAGCAAATGCTGTATCACCCCAATAGCGTTCACTAAATTTATGCGACTACTCGCTAGTATGTGTTCGCAGATCAAACCTTCCGACTGTTTACTACTGAAATCACATTCACAACATTTATGCGGCTTCTCGCCTCTACTTGTTCGCATACGATTAGCCAAACCTTCGCATTGAATACAACTGAAATCCCATTCACTACATTTATATGGTCTCTCGCTTTTATGAGGTAGCATAATACATCGTTAAATGTCCAGACTGTGTATAACTATAATCGCACTCACAACATTTATATGGCTACACGCCTTTATGGTTTCGCACATGGTTCTTAAATTTCCGGATTGTGACCAACTATAATCACATTCACTACATTTATACGGCTTCTCGCCTGTATGTGTTTGCATACAGTTCCGCGAAAATCCAGACTGTATACAACTGTAATCGCATTCACTACATGGATACGGTTCCTCACCAGAATGTGTTGGCATGTGGCAGGTCAAACCTCCGCATAATACACAAGCGAAATAAAATCACTTCATTTATAACGCTTCCCACCTATATGTGTTCGCATATGCTTCTTGAAATGTCCGGATTGTATAGAACTGAAATCGCATCCAATACATTTACAGGGCTTCTCGCTCGTGTGTTCGCATATGTTGTTTTAAATTCCCGGATTGTATACTACTGAAATCACATTCATTACATTTATACGGCTTCTCGCCTGTATGTATTCGCATATGTCTTTTGAAATTTCCAGATTCTGTACTACCGTAACCACATTCACTACATTTATAAGGCTTCTCGCGTGTATGTATTCGCATATGTCTTTTCAATTCTTCAGAGTGTGTAAAACTGAAAATACATTCACCACATTTATAAGGTTTCTCGCCTGTATGTGTTCGCATATGGCTTTTCAAATATCCAAAGTGTGTAAAACTGTAATTACAGTCATTACATTTATATTGCTTCTCGCCTGTATGAGTTCGCATATGTCTTTTCAAATGTCCAGATTCTGTACTACTGAAGCCACATTCAGTACATTTATACGGCTTCTCACCTGTATGTATTCGCATATGTCTTTTGAAATTTCCAGATTCTGTACTACTGTAATCACATTCACTACATTTATAAGGCTTCTCGCGTGTATGTATTCGCATATGTCTTTTCAATTGTTCAGAGCGTGCAAAACTGTAATCACATTCAGTACATTTATATGTCTTCTCACTTGTATGAGTTCGCATATGTCTCCTCAAATGTCCAGATTCTTTACAACTGAAATTACATTCACTACATTTATAAGGCTTCTCACCTGTATGTATTCGCATATGTCTTTTGAAATTTCCAGATTCTGTACTACTGTAATCACATTCAGTACATTTATATGTCTTCTCACTTGTATGTATTCGCTTATGTCTCCTCAAATGTTCAGATTCTTTACAACTGAAATCACATTCACTACATTTATATGTCTTCTCACTTGTATGTATTCGCATATGTCTTTTCAATTGTTCAGAGCGTGCAAAACTGTTATCACATTCAGTACATTTATACGGCTTCTCACCTGTATGCATTCGCATATGTCTTTCCAAATGTCCAGATTCTGTACTACTGTAACCACATTCACTACATTTATAAGGCTTTTCGCCTGTATGTATTCGGATATGGTAGGTCAATCCTCCGGATGATGCACATCTGAATTCACTATCACTACATTTATAGGGCTTCTCACCTGTATGTATGGGCATATGTCTTATCAAATTTCCGGATATAGCACAACTAGAAACACATTCGCTACATTTATACGGCTTCTCGTCTGTATGTGTTCGCATATGCTGTTTCAAATTTTCCGATTTTATACTATTGAAATCACATTCATAACATTTATACGGCTTCTCGCCTGCATGTTTTTGCATATGCATTTTCATAACTCCAGATTGTTTACATCTGAAATCACGTTCACATTTCTATGGCTCTTCGCCAGTATGAGTTGGCGTATGATTTTTCAAATAACCAAGTCTATTAGTAGTGGCATCGCTACTAGATTTGTATGGTTTCTCGCCACCATGAGTAAAAGCAAATTATATTTCAAACTTCGCATTAAATTATATTATAATTTATAATGTTCGCATTTAATGGATTTGTGGCTATCCGCCAGAATGTATTTGTATATGTGCATTCAAATGTATGGATGCAAGGACCTAAAAACACACTCTCAAAATGTATTCTTCTCGCCAATATACGTGTATTCAAATGTAGTATTCGATACTACTTTCATAACTACTATCATATCTTTTGATAACTTCTCATCACTAAATGGTATATAGCACAACTTCTTCGTTATTTATGACTCTCTGGACGATAGTCCTAATTCATTTCAGCCAAATTTATTATGAATACCTTTTTTCCTTTGTGATCTGTATCTTAGTTCTGATATGTATACTCATCAGTTTCTTGAGAATCTACTTCAATTGTTTTATGCTAATTCAACTTAGTATGAGTTTCAACTGTTTTCGAAAATATTTAAAATGCTTCAATATTTATGCCTGGCTGAAGAATATAATTACACACACTTCGCCAAAGAAACATCAAATCTGGAACAATAAAGTAAAGTAGTGACCTTATTAAACTTAATATTTCAAATAATTCTCATTTAAGTTTATGAGATACGAATTAATTTAACTTTATATACATTTAAATCAGGACTGTTTAAAATTTTCTGTATTTATTCAAGTATTATTAATTTTGTATAATTCAAATTATCAAACATCACCAACTTTTAATATGGTGATATATTGTTTATTGATATAGGGTGAACAGAGTTATATGCTCCACCCACTTTTTTTTTAAACGGCCGGAAATTTCTAAAAAATAGAAAACACGTATTTAATCATTTTTAGTCTAGTTTATTTTCATTGATTGGCCCAATTTTTTTTTAAACCCCAATATCCCAAGATACCGCATTCACCTTTTTTTTTTTTAAATTGAACATTATATTTTGTTGCCATATTTTTATAGTACTTGAGCTCCTACCTTTTAGAGTACTTGAGCCCGTGGGGCCGACATTAGAAGAAACACTAAAAAACTAGAAAAAAGGGAGCGAGGAAAAAGGCTCGCTCAGCTCTCTATCTTCAGCAGGTGGGGATTCCCTAAGGTCTAGGGAAGGTACGCCAGTTATTTTAGAAACTACGGGGCGGGCAATCAGTCTGCCCCGGTTGAAAGGAATGATGGGAGGGCGGATGCTGGAAGGCCTGGATGGCTCCTCTCGGACAGACCATCTCGGTGAAGTGTCCTCAAAGCTTGGGGACATTAAGATCTCTCCCAAAGGCCCAGCGTAGACAGGGGGCGAGACGCAGGGCGGCCGCTGGGAGGATGGAGTGGATTCCGAACTGTATATGGAAGAGGAGGATGCAGAGGGGGATGGCCTCTTCCAAGCAACGGAGAGAGCTGGCGTGGCTGGGAATTTTGCCGCCCGGGGTAGTGTCGGCGGGGTTGTGGGGAGGGTGAACAAAAAGGGCAGCCCCCGTCTCCTTGCGGACTCCCAAGTGGGTATGGCCGGTGGTCCAGATAAGGCTGTTAGGGAAAGAAAATGGGCAAGAGACTCTGATGAGGCACCATCGTGCTCCTTCACGGATGTCTTAGTTCCCACCATATGGCGATTGCTCTCGAGACGTACCCAAGCGAGCGTCAGACGGAACTGATACAGACCGAGTTCGTCACCAGTATCGTTGATGGAGCAGGCCCCTGTTCAAGGGGTGCTACCTGTCCAGGGGAGTTCTCGTTGTTGTTTGCAACAATGATAATACGCGTCTCTTGTAGGAGCAGACGGTCCCGACACTCCAGATGGGAGGGGGAGTTAGGCTGAGGGTTGGGCTCACCAAGGACAATCCCAGGACTTGTATTTATGTCAGGGGAGACATTTTTCTCGTTTCTGCTGATGGACTTTAGTTCTAAGGATCAGACTGCAGTGAGGGTAAAGCTACGTGCGGTAGACGAGATCAGGCAAATTGTGCTGGCCTCTACGTATCTGCCGTACGACTCAACAGCGCCGCTGCCGTCTGAGGAGATGCGGAAGCTGGTCACTTGGGGTAGGGACCTCATAATTGACCCCGGCGCTTACTCACACAATATTGTGTGGGGTAGCATGGACACCAATACAAGAAGCAAGTCACTCCTTAGTGTGAGTCCCAAGAACCCTCCCTTTCGGATCACATTATATTACGTTTGATATCCTGGCTAACTGCAGGCAAACGCTGACCTTCAGGAATCCCAGGCGAACGGACTGGGATTCATATAGGCGGGATCTCAGCCAGTGTTTCACACCAGATTTTTTCCTTTCTCTTAGGTCTTTTGTATTTTAGTAATGATTTGTATACTCATCAGTTTTGAAAGAATCTACTCACAATTGTTTTGGGCTAAATCAACTTACTATCAGTTTTAACTTCATTCTATATATTTAAAATCCTTCAATATTTATGCCTGGCTGAAGAATATTTACACTTTGTCAAAGAAACGTCAAACCTGGTACAATAAAGTATTACAGTGATGTTATTTAATTTAATATTTTAAATAATTCACAGTTTAGTTTATGAGATACGAATTAATTTACCTTTATACACATTAAATCAGGATTGTCCAAAATGTTCTCTATTGTATAATTACTATTTTATGTAACCAAATCTACATAACTTCACCAACATGTAATATGGTGATATTCTAAATATACTTTGTTAACTATAAATTTGGTGCATTATCACATCTCGCACAAGTAACTGCCACCATGAAATGTGTTTTATCATCACTTGTTACCTAAAAATAGAAATTGGTTCATCATAATTATCTATGAATTAAATTAAATCTGTCTTTTATAGAAGGTTATTGTTATGGGTCCAGTCGTTGCAGCCAAAGAATCCATTGGAAAATCACTAATGCTCCATTTTTCGTACGCAATCTCACTATCTTCAATGACTTGGATAACCCTTTTGCATGAGATCTAGTGAAATGTAAATTTTGCAAACGCATTCCTATCCAGCAGCTCATTTCAATCCCCTGATGGGATTGTTACCCTGTCCCACAATTCACGTCAGTGAAATATACAGCAATGTTGAGTGTTTCAAGCATCAGATGGTTTGAATATAACGATTTTGTTATTGCAGAAAAGGTATACATTAATTAAAAATGTTTCATGGCATGAGTATTAATGAATTGAAAATAGAGGTTGCCGAAAGGGTTTTCCATTAGAATGCAACCACTACACGTTAATTACTTCCTTTAGTATCAATAAGAAGACTGGAAATTATGTTCCTGCAATATAACCCAACTTGCTATCATTGCAAGGAAACATGTTACACTTTCCTTCTTATTACTATTCCAAAATATTTAATATCTCTTACCACTTTCAGTTTAATACCTCTGCTGTCGAAACTTGCCATCGTTGGTCTGTGTTTTCGCTCTGTCTCAGTAGTCTTCACCCTGTTCCTCAGCTAAGCAATAACATAAACAAACGAGCTATCTCTATAGGCTATATGCAATAAGTGAATCTCTTTACCAGAAAGTTCCAACTCCATGGGCTTTATATAAGTATAAACTAATAATAATAACAAAAAAAAGATCAAATCTCAATTCTAAATTACAATAAATCTTAGAAAATTATATTTTTCCTTACTTAAATTCGAACGAATAAGTAATTAGCTTTGTCTTTGTTCATCAATAATGTTTACATTTAATTGGATACCCTACTAAGAGACAATAATGTTGGCAATAACTTGAAATAGAAGAGAATTATTACAATCAACTATTAATGGACTACATCTCAAAATACAATATCCATGCATAACTTAAGAAAACTTTCTGTATTAAAGGAAAGCATCACCCCTTTTTATTAGGAAATACACAACATAGCTTAGAATTGTGATAACCTTCCTCTACAAAAACTCAAAACAACGGGCACACGACGTTTCCCACTTAAAATAATGATTAAGTCTCCAATGGAAATAAAATTAATATAATTCTTAGTTAATAATTAAGCCATGAGCTTATTATTATTATTCATCCATTATTATTCTTCAAAATGTTTGTACATTAAAGAAGAAATGGCTATTTCTTTTCTCTCATTTGTTTAATTTTGAAAAAATGTTTGTTTTTCACTTATCTTCGGTTTCTGCGTTAATATATGACCAAGACAAGTAAAGTCTTAGTTTCACAAAGACATACAATATTTGTACGAAAATTTGTTCACTAAACACTTTTGTTTGCAATATAACCAGAGGTATTTGAGACAAAAGATAAAAAGTTTAAATAAAATGATAAGGTTCCCTTACCTTACGTTAGCTATCTAACGCTATCCAAAGCCTCACTGGCCCCGTATAGATACTCCAAGAAAACAACAACAAGCCGGGTCTATAACGAAAATCCAGTCCCGGATCTAATCCATCTAAGATTCACCGCAGTCCGAATAAATCCGACAATAACCTTAAGCGGAAATAGCCTAAGCTCTTCCACAGATATCCTATTCCGACCAAAGGTCCTGAACCTAATTTCCTCACAAACCAAGCAATCAGTCATGAGGGATGGGTGTTTCCTCCTCTGCCTCACAGACTCTACAAAATGGATCCGGCATGAGCCCCATTATGAAGAGATGTATCTCCTTAAACCACAATGTCCAGTAAGAGATCCAACCAGATGCCTGAAAGCGCTCCGTCAAAAATACCCCAACGTCTCACTAATGGCCTTGTCCGACCCCAGATGAGCATTTTGGACTGCCGAAAACCAACTGAGCTCATCCATAAGGATGAATGCTTTGAAACTGTCCATGTCTGGAAGTATGACAGACATGTGGCAGAAGACACGCCAACAGCAGGCTCGGGACCAATGAAAGGAAGAGAGGCGCCTAATTTGGCAAACCTATCCATCTGCTCATTTCCAAAAATTCCCATGTGACCTGGCATCCATACTACAAGCACATCCTTTAGAGAAGAAAGCTCTTCCAGTCTTTTAGAACATTCTAACACCAACCTGGAAGTGAAGACATATGAACTCAGCGCCTTCAACGCGGCCTGGCTGTGCGAGCAGATACAAACACCTTTGAAGTTAGTGTTACGTACCCTCTCATCAAAACACAACAAAGAATAGCATAAACCTCAGTCTGGAAGATCGTGGCCCATTCACCAAGAGATACTGTCAAATCATCTCCGGTCTCAAAATAGACCGCAGCTCCAGACCTACCATCCATTCTGGAACCGTCCGTGTAACACCGGAAGTAATTATCAGGTATCATGCCAGACGGACCCAATCTTGACCAATCTTCCCTAGAGGGTAACCTGACACTGTAAGAATGCTCGAAAACAGAAGACTTCAACATTCTATCAGAAGGAAAACCTGTAACAGGAACCTTCAAAAGCATCTCGCGATGAATGGTAGAGTGACCATATCGCTTACCCTGCAAAAACCTGCCTGTTTAATTCTATAACAGGCTTTCATTCCAATAGTTTACACCTGTACAAAGAGCGGTGGAATTCCTAATAAAGTCTCCATTGCAGCAGTAGGCGTGGTCCGCATCGCACCGGTCACCGCCAGACAAGCCAAGCGTTGAATATCCTCAAGCAGCAGTCTACATTAGCTATCTAAGTAAACTAAAATGCAATTCGTGGGCGTCAATTAATTGCAGAATAGAATCCGAAGAATTTCTTTCCGGTTTTGGGAGACTCACAGTTTACGACAATACCTTTTTAATATCACTTTTTACTTATAATATCTTAACGGCAGTTTCCTAGCGTTCAGCATTATGGGGCGATATTGATATTTTTTTATAAAGCCTGACACTGTAGATGATTAACTAAATATACAGGTTGTTGCTTAGGGGATAATTGTTGCATTCATCCAAAGTGGAAGTATCGTTAAATTTTGGCTATGCAAATGTTTGATTCAAAGAATTTGTAGCCGATCTCACCCTAGCATCTAGCTGAGTTTGAGGCAGTAATAGGAAGTGATGTTGCAACAGAAAGCACCCCATTAAAAAGAAGTTCGCCTTGAGCAGAGCCCGCTCTAGGGCCGGGCAACCCGAACATTTGCGTAGCGTATTTATATTATTTATAAATAGTCTTAAAACTAAAAATATTTACTTTATTATTGAAAAATTATCGCAGAATTTGTAAAGGACGATGCTTGAACTTGTTTGAACAAGCATATACTTCTCAGAACAGAATAGCATTAGCACGCAGAGTGCTGTTTCAGCTTGTGTATGAACATGCATAGACTCGCTTAAAAAAATATATACACTGCTAGTAAAAAGTTGGACAATCTAGAGTAAAAGTGGATTGTATTTATTTTTGTTAATTTAATGATTTGTTATAAATGAAATAAAATGTCAGCAATTCAAAAAAGGTTATATTTAATCTACATACAATAATATAAGCGATAACAAATTCATTACAAAGTGTAAATATTTCCCAAAAATAAATTTCGACTAAACGGCCTTTTCATCAAAGTGACCACTTCTCCGCTTAATTACCTCTCTTATAATTCTAGGCATTCTCTCAATCAATTTATTGATTGTTTCGAATTCAATATAACTCCACACACTGTACAGTATCTGCCACACAGTATCTGGAGGATTAGGGCACTTGATACGAACTTTT
>JAAEAF010004982.1:0-26418 GCA_011037195.1 Triatoma infestans | reverse complement strand
GGTTTTTCACTTTATTTGGAATAAAAAATTTCTAATAAACCATGGTCCGATTCGTTCGCCAGTTATTCTTCATTTTGAAAAATTTTCATTTTTCCTACTTTTTCTCATAAAATTGATTATATCTCAAAAAGGTTTTAACATAAATCATATTCAATTACATCTTTGGAAAGACCATTAAATTTCCTATAAGAAACAGAAGTTTTATTTTAATTGAATTAAGTATAAGGTTTTTCAGAGACATTAAACTCAACTCTACAGCGCTTCGACTGTTAAAAACCGCTTTTCAATAGCATTTTCTTATAAATTTCTTCAAGGCTTGCGTACGGTCCGGTTACAGAAAAAATATCTACATTTCACCAGCTTTCCAACGATAATAATATCGTGGGGTTTCTTTCTTGTTTTCTTAAAGAAAATGCGAAATAAATGTAAAAAAAACACAAAATGAAAATTGAGAGCTGTTACAAAAATATCACAAGATTAATTAATAATCCTGTAATGAACTTTGGAATTGTTATCTCACGATAGAAATTCGTCTAATTCTAATAAACAGAAACATTTAGTCGTGATTAGCTGGTCATACATTCAAAATGCCAGAGTTCTTTGTCATGAAATAGCGAGATATGGTTTTTATTTGTGGGTTTTGTAACGGCAGCGCGGAAGCTGCAGCTGAGTATGCTAGCCGTTGGCCTAACAGGAAACCATATAAGCAGCGTATTAAAGACTAGGGGAAACCGGTTCTGTGAGAATAAACTACCGAGGAAACTGATCGTTCTGACGACGTTCTGGTTGCACGGGGATTCTCGTCACTCCAATAGTGCATGTTGCGGGTGTTTAAAGAACCATTTCGAGTAAACGTCGCCTCATCGGTTCACAAAATGTTTTGGGGGAAACGACGATTCTGGGCTGTTTGTTGTAGCAGCCAAATACAGAATTGAATACGACAGGCGTAATCACGTTCTAGCAAATACTGTACTTGCTGCACGTGATACAGACATCTACCATCCCGTCGAAGATACCGTGTAGAAACGATCAATTTTCATTTTGTGTTTTTTTTACATTTATTTCGCATTTTCTTTAAGAAAACAAGAAAGAAACCCCATGATATTATTATCGTTGGAAAGCTGGTGAAATGTAGATATTTTTTCTGTAACCGGACCGTACGCTAGCCTTAAAGAAATTTATAAGAAAATACTATTGAAAAGCGGTTTTTAACAGTCGAAGCGCTGTAGAGATGAGTTTAATGTCTCTGAAAAACCTTATAATTAATTCAATTAAAATAAAACTTCTGTTTCTTATAGGAAATTTAATGGTCTTTCCAAAGATGTAATTGAATATGATTTATGTTAAAAACTTTTTGAGATACAATCAATTTTATGAGAAAAAGTAGGAAAGTTGAAAATTTTACAAAATGAAGAATAACTTTTGAAGGCAAACGAATTGGACCATGGTTTATTAGAGATTTTTTATTCCAAATAAAGTGATAAACCATATCCCGAAGTATTGCCAGAGGTTGCTGTTACACCCTATATATATATATATATATAGATATATAGTTCAAACCGAATCAGGCGCTGCAAACCAGCTGTTGATAACTGTGATGGTTCTTCAGTTTTATTTAATAATTTTAGTTTTAAATGAAAACTTAAATGAAATAAATATATAAATCGTGATTTAGATTGTCGGCTGGGGTCTTACTGAGGATCTCGTGTACAGTGAAGATTTAAAGGAAGTCCATTTGCCAGTAATGCCAACTGTAGCTTGTAGAAATAAATATAAAAGTTTCATTCAATTTATAACAACGGATAAATTTTGTGTCATCTATAGAGATGGTAAGTATATCTTAATGTTATTATTATTTTTAATATAAGCTGTAGAAAAACCATTTGATATGCCTTTACCATATTTAAATGAAATATGTACATGTCTGGACAGTACATTACATTACAGTCGGTACAGTCTGAAATTGTAATATACTGTACACGTACCTGAACTGTGTTGAAATGAATTTGATAAAATAAACCAATTATTGATGTCCATTCGGTGGGCAACGTCCATTTTTATTAGCAATTAAGAATGCTAGACGAAATTAAGGATTAATAATTAATGAATGACAAGTCAAGGTAATTTAACTAATAAATTAATTAATCTTTGGGTTTAATTTACTCTGTGACTAATTTAATGAAATAAGTTAGTAATATCAGTTGTAAAAGTAATACCCCAGACTTTTTTATAATTTAATGGAAATTACATGAAATTTTAGATGGACAAAAGATTATGTGTACACCTGCAACATATTTACAATACGTGTAATTAAATATTTAGCGCTATATCCTGCGGATTTTATTACAGCTGCTAAAAGTCATGGCCATACTTTCCTTAAGTTCCTGAACAGATAATTTGAATCAATTTGTTAAAACTTTAATTGCGTTGTTTTAAAGATCCATTAAGTTTCCTCCAAACATACTTTTCCAAGCTCAAATTTACCCCACAACCATAGTAAATGTTATCTACAGTCAAGCCTTTACGGGGATACCTAGAGTATGGGGTTGTTTCTGTAGGCATGATGTAGGAAAATTGAGTCTCCTACCTAACGGCTTATGATCGCTGATAAATAATTGACATTTTAAATGAAATGGGGGAGGTTGTCAACCCGACAGAATGGATGTCAGTGGGGAATGCGTGCTTCTGCAAAGTCACAATTCCAAAGCGTACTGCGGAAGACCAAAACATTTATTACAAGGCTAGGGGTTAAAGATACCTAAATGGTCTATATAAGTGTGTGATCTATATTCCGCAAATGTATGGAGCTTATTTATTGGATTCTGTTAGTATTCTACTAGAAATGACATACTAAATAAGAGTTTTTACAGGAACTGCAATTAATTTTTAAACATATTGATTGAAATTATCTGTTGAGAAAGTTAAGGAAAGTATGGCGTTGCTATTAGAGGTATGGGCATGGCGTCAGCAGGATATAGCGTTAAATATTTAATTAATTACTACTCATACTGTAAGTTTGAAGTGTATACTTAATTTTGTCCAGAACTCTAAATTGATGTAAATTGTACATTTTTGTAATTTGGCCGTATTCTTGTTAAATTTAATCAAATTCATTTCAACAGTTCAAGGGCGATTAAAATATAGTGCAATACAATTTCAGACTATAATATAGGTCATTCATTAAAACTGTATAGGATGTAAAACTCTTTACTAGGATATTCTAGGATGGGATAGCAAAGTACACCATTCACATGCCGCAGTTAAGGTGTTTATGCGTCCAACTTAGTTCCATTAATAGAAATAATGGTATTCAGGAGAACTCCAAAACTGATACATTTCCGGTGAAAATTCAATTTCGAAAATCTGAGACTATCGCAAATACTTTCTCCTCTTACCTAGGAGTAAGAAAAAATAAAAGTAAATAAATCTGCTGCTGGGGGGGGGGGGGATATTGATGACTTTATTTCTTATTGAATTAGAACAGAAAATATTATACTCTTCATCAGATTTGATACGCATGGAACGAATGTAGTTAAGATCCGCTTATTATAGTAATTTATGTGTAACTTCGGATGAGCTATATTTTGCAAGATGCGAGTGGGGGGGGGGGGATTGTTGTTATGTTTCTATGTCCTATGAAACTTGAGCGCTCAAAAAAAAAAAATCATACAAATCGCTTGAATTTTTTTTAATATCAAATTCTGACATTGTACTTAGATTTAAGTATCATAGATTTTAGTTTATTATTGATGCTGCTGATGATGATGATAATGATTGATTAAAGGTGCTGGAGCGCAAGTAGGCGACAGCGGTGGAGGTATAACATTCACTTATGGAGGAAGACATTATGTAGTAGGTGTTGTCAGTGTTAAACAGAAAGGTACAAATCTAGTATCAGCTTTTACAAATGTATCAGTACATATGGACTGGATACAGTCATCTATGAAAAATATTTTAAATAAAAAAAATTTTTGATTTTCATCTGTAATAACGTTTTCATTTATAATAACATTTTATATTGATTTGATTTAATTTATAAAACTGAACTGTCAGCTTTAAATTTTTACTTAAACAGGATACTTCATTTTAGCGATTGAAACACATAAATAGTACAAGATATTGTCAAATCAATTTTTTTTTTGTATTTTTTATAATAAAACTATAATTAATTACAATATTTCACTTTTGATTTACTTCCTAATATATATATTTTATTGTAATTATTTATATATTTAATTTTGTAAGGCAGGAATGAGGTTAATTTTTTTGTATATATTTAATTTTCAACCAATATATTTAGTAAATTACATATTATATTGTTTTCACTTCTAAGGATGTTCTGAACAAAATCAAGTCACTTAACACTGCCGATTCTTATTAAACTTCTTAAAAAAAAGCTATAAATTTATTACAGATGTTTTCCAGTCCAAGTCTGTCGAATCAGGTATTTCTATATCATTGGGAAATTTGTTCTTAGTTGAAGTTGTAGATAATGAATATTATAGTTTTATTTTTTATGAGGAATTAAAAAGAACTAGTAGTGTTACTGGGTCATAGCCCGGCACGTTCTTTTTAGAGATTTTGTTCTGAACTTCTTTAAAAATAAAATAATTTATTTTATGAAATATTTAAATTTCTCAGAGACATTTTCCGTGGTAGCTTGCTTCATTTTGTGGTCATCGACCGGTTTCGGACGTTCGCCCATCTTCAGGATGCGTTTTTCAGACAGTGTGACAACACAGACTTGCACAGAGCAAATTCAGTTTTACACTCTGACTGGTTTAACTATATTTAAAACTAAACTCTTAAAATAGGTCAAGGGGTATGGTCAGCTGGGTGGGAAAACACGTTTTTGTGTTGTTAAAGGGCAAATTTTCCTTACAATGGACACAACACGTGGGGGTCTAATTTTTAAACTCTGTTGTTGGAGAGAGATTTACTTTACAGCTAACTAACCAATATAAAATATATACAATAAATTTTAATTAAATTAAATAACGATTTAAACTAACATCATTTAAAAGTAAGCGATTTATATAATTAAATTTTTTATATAACTATGCATTCCAGTCATTATTTCACTTTTTCACACAACATTCACATCCTCGCAGTCATGTATACCTAAATATGTTTTTTTTATATAAGTTTTTTATTATGTATTCCACTCACCATATCACATCATCATTCACATACATCATCCAAATACGCACACTTTTTTTTTATTATTAATTTAAATATATATAAAACTAGTAAATTTAAATATATATAACTAGTAGATTTAAAACTAAACCTAAAACTAAAATCCGTGAAAGAATTATTTGTTGCGTGTATAATGTTTGCACTGGTAATTGCGTTTCTGTTGCTATTGTGGGAAGAGTGTTTTGAATAATGGTTCACTGGCAAATTTTGTCTGTTCGTTTATTAAGTTTTGTGTCTTGTGTTTATATATTTCGAGTTGTTCTATTATGTCAAGTCGTCGTCCTTTGTGGCCAGAATGTATTAGCTTCATCGTGGTCGTGATGTCATCGGGTTTGTGTTTGTTGTGTTTAGGTGATTGACATAATTTGAGTCAACTTTGTTGTATTTGTATGATCTGATATGTTCGGTATATCGTTCCTTGATTTATCTGCCGGTCTGCCCCACGTAAATGTTGTCACAGTCCGGGCATTTCAACTCGTAGACCCCACTGCTGTCATACACGTCAGTGAACTCGGTATGAGTGCGGATTTTGTTGCCTAATTTGTTGTTTGTTCGGAAGGATGTCTTAATGCCCAGTTTTTTGAAAAAACATTTATGTGGGGTTAAACATTTACTTTAGGGATAAAACATTTTCTTCTAAAGTACTATTTCAGTATATGGTTCTACCAGTTATCTGTATATATAAAAATTCAGCATCCGTATGTTTGTGGCCGCAAAACTCGAAAAGTAGTCGATGGATTGACTTGAAATTTTTACACAATGCATTTCTATATAAGAATGTTTATATATACTTTGTACGCCGAAGTTCCCACGGAAACGGGAAATTCCGAGCGTTTCGCGAGTGTGGCAGAAATAGACAGACGAAGACGTGTTGCGATGGTCGCGCGCTCTCTGAACCTCTTTCTCAACTACTTATACTAGCCAAGGTAGTAATATAGAAAAAAATCTCAATGTTATTTGAATAGATTAAAACAAAAAAAAATACCAGATAGAAGGGTCATGGTTGCTCCCGCAGCGGAGCAATATTCTAGGTAAGTAGGTCAATGAATGATTGTCATTATCTGTATCGCCGTTGAAACGCAATATAAATACGAAGAAAGTGTAGTTAAACACTATCGTTATCTTTGCGGATCATGTGTGTATGTGTGAATGCAATTGTATGAAACACGCGCACGACTTTCCCTTGCTGTACTTATAAAATTGACAGATATTCTTCAAAATTTGGGAAATTTTTACTCAGTTTCCCTGCATAATAATATAAAGTTGGTGGGGCGGGTGCGATAGATGTAGCTAATTCAAGGCAAGTAGAAGTTGAAGTATTTACATAGTAGTCCAGAAAACGCAGCAGTTATATTGAATAAACCCGAATAAATTATGAAATCAAATGTGTCAGATTCCATAGAATCTTCTGAAATGATTCAAATAAAAGTAATACGTTTGTATCTGTGCAATTACAATTCCAAGTTTAAAGAAAATCATTTTAGTCGTTTTCCAGAAAATTCCAAAAAACTAAAAAAAAAAACTATTCTGTAAAATCGCATTTCCGGTTAAACAATTTATATTTGGAATTCTATCATCGCTGCTAAGGGTACAGGTGGAAACATACATTGCACTGAAGTGATACTTTAGAGAAAAGCTTAACTTTGCTAGAACCTTCAAAAAATAAATTTTCCAAGAAAAATGCTTCACATTAAAGTGGAGTTATTTATGGGTGTATAAAGTAGAAAAAGAAAATCGCACTTCCGGTTGATGGATTGTGACCAAAACTTTATTTCCAGATGCAATACCTAACTGGAACATCATTGAGATTTCTCATTTTTGTCATATTTTGTTCCAATGCACATAACACACTACTTGGTTCAAAAATATTTTTTTGCGTACTTTGGGCACCTCAGAAAAAAACAACAACAACATGTATTTCTGATGAAAACTCAATTTTCCGACATTTTGGACACGACCACGTCACTTCCTCTTAAAACGAAATATCACAGGAAGACTCCAGTCTAGTATACTTTTTATAACTCCTTTGGATCCGACCAGGTAGGTTTCGATCAAAATCTGTTCAACCGGAAGTGCGACTTTTTCCAGTTTCTTTTTCTTGATTTTAAAGTTTTCAAATTTTGTTTTCGGGAATATTTGATTTTCTGAAGGTTTTGGAGGATGCCATCATGTAAAAGAAGGGTATTCAGAGCAATGTTGAATTGGTGGGCGAAGCTGTTGGCAATAATGATTGATGACAGACTTCCCAAGATTTGTTTTAAAAGGCTAATGGAAACTGATTTACCATTCTCTTATAATTGGGCTCTTCAACTAAGATACTTGTTAGTTGTCGTAGAAGTGAACATTTTTGGACAGATCATAACTTGAATTCTGCAAAATGTAATCTCAATAATTTAGTTGAAGATTAAAAAAATCATGGCTTATCCCTGGTAAATCATTGCTCAACTCTAAATTTAATATTTTCTACCGAGAGATAAGTGCCCAGGGTGATTTGGAGGACTATATTCAGTTTAGAGTGAACTTTAGGAAAATTAAATTTATTAGCCAAAACCGCCTAGCTTCCAATAATTGATTCCCTTAGATTTTTCGTGGGAGGTAAATTTTATAAAATAGATGCAGGAAGTATTTGTCTGTTATGCAAGAAAGTGCCAGAAACGTTGGAACATATTGTGTGGCTTTGTTTTGCGCTCGCTAATATTAGAAAATTAGTTACTGATTATTAGAGATTAGAGATATTTTTGAACTACTCGAATATCATATCATATCTGCCATTCTCTATATCAAGATTTGATTAAACAATAACTATTAATTTCTTTTTGTCTCTTTTTTTAATTTGGTTCGGATGTTTAATTTACTTTATTTGTGTTCTTATTGTGATTAACATTTTTTTTATTTTACTGATTTTAAAATTTCATATTAAAATAGTGTCATTTCTTTTTACTTTTTTAATTGTTCTCTTATAATGTAACTAAAGTTCGAATTTTCGTTTTTGTATTATCTGTTTACACCTCACGTGATAAGTTTGTTGACTCCATTGCTGGATTGTAGTTTACTGTATTCATAAAATATTATTTATTTTGTTTTGCTCACGAAGACTCGATTTGTAAAAACAAATGTTTATACACATAAAATATATTATCGATCTATTGTCTGTTAGTACGCGCTAAATTTTTAGCGCTCTTCTGCTTCTGCCTTTCTGTGGTGTCCTTGAATATATAGATCTGTTTATTTCTCCGGGGGGCCTTAAAATATGTATGTCCGGTAAAAATTTAATTTTGAAAATTTATTACGACTGTAAAATAAGTCCTCTTAAGGAAGTGAGACAAATAATTGTGTAGATATTAAACTGTATTTGTAAAAAAAGGAATTCTTTAAAACGGATTGTTTCACATCCATTTCTTCCATTTCCCCTGCAACCAGCTAAATAGGTATTAGTAGTCTCCCCCACTCTAACACTGTCAGCAGGATATAATCCTGTCCTTGAAGTTCGATCAGTTTGCTCAGTCTGTTTCGACGGAATTCTATTTACCGTGTGTCTAGATGGATTTCTGTGCCAGTAATTTACAACTTGCAGAAGAATAGCGATGTTGATTCGGTTAGTCTTCAGTTTGAGTTGTAAGTTGTTTTTTATTCATTTGAATTCTACATATTTTAGTATTTTTAAGTAAAGAGGAGTAAAAAAAAACCTGTATAGAAACATTTATTTCTAGCGTACAGGAATGACGCCAGTTTCACACAAGGAAAACAAATTAAAAAATATAATTTGCCGAAATGCCGTACAATAATTCGTTAAACTTTGTAACGTTGGAATATTTGAACTTTAAAAAATCACCCTATCTATTTTTTAGTCTCTTGTTGTTATTTATGGGAATATTGCGAAATATATCAAAATGCCTCCCCCCTCCCGTAATACACATTTTAAGTTTTCCTGAGACATTCACTTGTATCAGTGTTCCAGATACGATGGCCAAATTTTTCACAAAAATTCAGAATTTTTACTAAACATTTAGTGATACTTTCTTTTACTAATGTTCTTATTGAATGGTGTCTGTATGTGTATGTTAACAGAATACCTCTACAACGAAAAGTCGCAGGAAGCTGAAACTTGGTATCCCCTTAAAGTTCCACCACCATAAGGGCAAAATCCATCTACCGGTAGTGCGTCTTTAGTGAATGTTTTTTACTTTAGGTTTTCGTGTTTTTCTCGTAAACAGCTCCATCGATTTTCTTTTAAACTTTGTATACTATCTACTCACATAAATACCTATCACTTTTATTTGAAACATTTTCCCGGAAAAATTGATTTTTTTGAGGGTTCTGGGGGAACAGTAGCATTTTGCTTTCCTCTAAAGTACCACCTCATATGATTTGACTACCTACTTAATATTAATACACATTAGAACTGAAAGAATTTCAAAATCGATTAACCAGACGCGTGATTTTACAGAATAGGTTTTAGTGTTTTTATTTGGCATGTTTGTGATAACGGTTGCAACGAACTTGGAATGCTTGCTGCATGGATAGAACGTATCACTTTTATTTGAAAATATATTTTTGTGAAAAAAAAAAAAATTTTAAATGGTTCTTTGTTGGAGGTCTGTTAGTTAATTTGAATTAAAATTTGCCCAAGCTTTGTTGATTTTGATATAGAGCGCTCCACCTAAAATCACTCAGTTATGCATGTTTATAGTGAGCCGAACTAATCATTGTGATAACGTTGCAGTTTTAACGAAAATTTCTGATTAAATTGTTTAATATCAGAGTTAGAGAAAGTCGTGTGAGTGTTACACACCCAGGTTGTTATATTGGACCAAAGGAAAGGCTTGAAGTCCTCTGCTTCCCTAGAACAATAATTTTACTTGGAAAAGTATTTTCTAATACCAAGGTTAGGTTTTTTTTTTAATTTCACATTATTTGTATTATAGGTATACTAAGTTTAAGAGAATAATCTTTGCAATCATTTATGAGAAAATTGCGAAAAACTAAAAATAAAAATTCTATAAAGTCGTGCATTTGCGATTAACCATTCTCTTTATCTTTTGGTATTCATGATTTATTTACATATATTTCATTCTCTATTGACTTTTGTAGTAAGTAGAAAGTATAGGTATGTTATGAAATGCTTGTTAAAGATAAGTCTGCAATCCCAGAATCCCCTAAGAAACAATATTCATGGGAAAATCTCTCAAATAAAAATTCTAAGCATTATATTGTAGGTAATTTGAAAAGAAATCATTGGAGTGGTTTGATGCAATTGATGGATTTTTTTAAAATTAAACTTTACTGACCGGAATGACCGAAAATACAGCTCGGGTGATTTGTACTTTTTTCAAACGAATAGAAACACACATAAATATAAAAAAAGAAAATTCAAATTTTTAAAATCACGACCAGACAGTGCTGCTACGCTTAGGGTACTCCTCCTTTAGTGGCTGTCTAGAGCATTACCCAGGAGGCAATGCGTTGAGAACATTTTTCCGGGGAAAGTGTTTTACAAATAAAAGTTATATGAGGTTATTTGTGTATGTGGTAGATAGTGTACGAAGTTTAAAGGAAATTGTTGGAGCCGTTTCGAGAAAAAAAAAATATTCAGTAAAGTCGCACTTCTCGTTGATGGATTTTGCCTGAAATCTTCGTCTCTGATGCGGTAGGAGTATCTGTACATAGTTTGAGCTTTTCGCGACTTTTCTTTTTTGATGCATTCTGTTAGCACACACACACACACACACACACACACACACACACAGTCCTCTTAATAGGAGTACAAGAAAGCAATAATGATTTTAGGGAATGGTCTGTGTGTATGTATGAAAGTTTTGGTCAAAATTATTGAATATTTTTTTTCTTTGTATCTAATGTGCTACTTAAGTAGAGTGTACGATTCTTGCATCTATACAATAATAAGTTCCATTAAAAGTATTGCAAGAATTTGAAGTAAAAAACGGTGAGTACGGTTTTACCGAATATGTTTCCATATACATCGAAATTTTTCTCAAAAAGGTCGAATTTTTCCCTGCTATAGGTCGACCGAAATATATTGAACATCGAAATGAGCGCGCCATTAGCGGTGTACAGTCCAAGCAAAGACATTATATGAGATAAGGTTGTGGGGAAGGTTGCTTGTTTACTTGCTGATTTTGGCATAAGATTAGTGTTTATTTCTGCTAGGTTAATAAATCTCCTTCAAGAAAGAAATGTCTTTTGTTAACATTGCATTTTTGCGAGAGCCAATTTCAGCGATTCTTGATATCTAAATTAAAAAAAAAAATCACGAAAGATCGATTACTTTTATTTGCTACATTTTCCCAGGAAATTTATTTTTAGATTGGCCCCTGAGTGGGGATGCCAGACGTCTGGCCAAAGGAGGACATGTCTTCATATCCTCCGTTCCTGTAGGCGAAGCTGAAAACTTTAAAAATGTCCGGTTTCAATGGATTTTGACGTCAACAGTTTTTGTTTTTGCTATATTGTTGAATTTCATGTTATCTTCGTATGTTTGTCGAACAAAGTAAGTCCATTCAAATTTATTTCATAACAAGATGAACAGATTTTTTTTTAAAAAAGACTTGATCAGTAGAGTTCATTTTCCAAATTGCACAAATACAAGTTTATTTTCAGAATTTCTTAAAATTTGTGAATTATTCTTTTGTATCCCTGAGACAATGGCAATTTGTAAGCTGAGTTCTCCTTAATTAATGCGCAATGAACAAAGGAAAGAAACAGACTGTTGATTGATTCTATAAAGGGGCATCAATCTCATAAAGTACAATTTGAAAAAAGTAAAAATCTTTCACATGAACGTTTTATGCCATTTGTGATCGCTATCGGGGATCTTTTGCGGAGAGTTGGCTCTTCTGAAAAAATACTACGTGGAATCAAAACGTATTTAATTTCCCGATCTCCATCATCCTTCGTATAATAGAGAAGGTTTTGGATGCGAAGTTATAGTTGCAAAACTTCCGATACATTCAGATATTTTTTCACTCGTGTCAACGAGGCTTTGTCAGAAGATTGCCAGGATACGAGGTGAACTCAAGAATAATAGACTCAGAGCTTAAAGATGCTCAGAATAAGAAAGCTAACAGCACGGTTGCGTTTCTCGTTGTCACCAGTGCTTTAGACACTGTCGGACACCAGCACATCATCTACTTAAGTACTTAAGGCGAGAGGGATATCCGGGGTTCTTTAAAACTTCGTTTCTTCCTTGTTGTGCTACAATTCACTGACCGTCAGTATAGGGCCCAAAAAATCGGGTTCGATCCAGGTTCGTAAAGGTGTGCCACAGGGACCTCCGCACTAGCCTAATCTCTTCAATCTTTCCATAAATCATTTGTACTGAGAGATTTGCGTCTCTGATCTGGCGAGCCAATTTGGTTATAGACTTGATGTTTCAGAACATCCGATAATTTTAATGGGGTTTGCTGATGAGCAGGCGATTAAGGCATGTAGTATGAAGGCAGTTGAAAGAATAGTTGACATGGTTCGCCGAACATTAGGGGAAATTGGTCTGAAAGTAAATCCTGTCAAGAGCACGGCAATAAGAGCGGAGAATGGATTACTGCAAAACAATATTTAACATTGGAGGATGGAGATCTAATTCCACCTATAAAGGACGTGTAATAATCAAATATTTGGGTTTTACTTTCTCGGATGAACTCATTTTTAGGAAAGTGCCGTTCAGAAATTAAACAATAATATGGACAAGCTGTCATTGAGTAGTCTGTTGAAACCCGACTGTAATCAATCAATATCTATTCCCTATGCTCGCAAACCCCTTCGCAAACGGCACCCTTAATTAAACTGAGTCCGGAATTGCTGGGGGTATTGTTCCTTATAAGGCGCAGTGTAAAGGCAATGCTAGGTTTTTTCCTCCCAACACTTCAACTGCAATGCTTTACTTTCCTCATCGAATCCGAGTTCTCGGATTATTACCGTGTGATTGGGTGGCTCCGCTAAACACTGGTCCCTTGCAAAAAAACTAGCGAGAATTGAGGATCCACTTCTCCAAACTACCTTTGACTACATTAAGGAAGTGCAGGAATGTAAGGTTCGTTGGATCCTCTTATTGCAATTCAGAACGAAAGCCATCTGTAAGGCACCTGCGACGCTTCCTAAGAGAAGCGGCCTTTGAAGCAAGAAGAATGGAGCAAGTGTAAATGGCAGGGTGTCGGTGGTCGCCACTTTAAAGATGCTCCGAAAGCGAACAATTTCATCTGTGAGAAAAAGTTGATTTAGGTTCCGAGTGGACAAACGCCATTAAGCTTAACATTCATTAGGCGCTTCTCCATGGTGTACCCGGAGTTGGTGGCTAGTTCTTGGAGAATGCTGGACCCCTCTCCCGCATGTGTGGCAGAGAGAATGAAACTCCGGCCCATATTCTTGGACATTTCCAAATAGTATGCTCCTTGTGATGCGGCGCCATCACCGAGTTAAGCACACATTAATGGACTTATTAAGCGAAAAAGGTTTTACCTGCCACGAAGAAGTATATGATATCGATAATAACAGCGCTCCAAGGTACGCCGATATTATTGCTTTTGCCGAGAGTGAGAAATCAATGATCCTGGATCCTACAATTCGCTATGAAACGAATGATTGCGATCAGGCAACAAAGATGAATTTGGAGAATATGAACAATTATGAAACAAATGAATGTAAACAAATATGAAAAATGCATTCCTTATTATAAAGAAAAATTTAGAGAGCACTATGGCGGTAGGATTACACTGTTCACGGCATGTGGTTTGGGACAAGAGGTACTATCCCGCAGACACCTTGAAGTTTTCTTGTTGAGGTCGGAATTGGCCCATCTAAATTGACAAGCCTAGTAGAGTTAATTATTAGCCATTGTACATAACCATTAATGTATTGTAACCATTGTACATAGTAATTGATTTCCTTTTTTTTGTTTTCTTTTCTCCCCCCCAACTTTTGATATTTTATGTTTTCTACCAACAAATTGTTTTATTTACTTCTTGTTGTTAGCTGCTCTTGCGTGAATTACTATCACATTGCTCGATGCGACAGCTTGCAATACGCTCGCTTTCTTCTTTTTTTGATTTCTTTCTTTGTTTCATTATTTTGTTAGCTAAGTACCGTGGTCTTGCAATAGATCAGAGTGCTGTTTTTTTGCACCTCATCAAAGTTGGGCACCCTCTTTTTATTGTAGTAAGTCCATTCAATAAAATGTTTTTGCTTGTTAGTCAGTATTCAGCTGATGAATAATTTTCTGCGCATGCCTTTTCTTCTGAAACTTCTTCGATTGCCAGAAGTTTACCTCTATATTTAGTGGAAGCCCGTGACAGCGTAGTTGCTTGTAGTAGATGTGAACTCGTTCAACTGCACAATACGATTGTGTCTATTTAACTTCGTTATAAAACTGTATATTGTATTAAAGAGTGGTACAAAAGGGGTTTGTTGTGGTGGTTGGTTCTTTTACAACAGTATGGTTTCTTTTACAACAGAGTTGGCTAAGAGTTTGCATTGAATAAAATTACATTCTTACTCTAACGGTTTGTACCTGTTCATTATACCCTTATTGCCAATCAACGTACAAATTTCCTCTAACTGATACTTTTTAAAATATTTAACTTTCCTGCTTCTTGCTTCCATCACAATTGCACAGATAAAAAACCTAACACTTTTATTTGTAACATTTTTGATTGTTTATGAATTATTGTTCATCGTTATTGGCGCTCTCTTCAGGATTACAGTGTATTTACTTCCACACCCATCTGGATAGGTACTTGTCCCCTCACCCCGTCTATACTACACTTATTTTATACACAATTGTTTTAACAGCGGTAACAGAAAGTCGTGTGAGTGTTTTACACTAATTTTTTTTTTTTTTTTTTAGTTTCGCAATAAAACTTCCATCTTGTTAAATTTATGCATATGATCAAAATGTTACAAATAACGATTCAAATAATGGAAATATAATTAATTCTAATTGGAATGGAAATAACAAAGCGGGGCCAACTTCATTTAACATTTATTACTGTATGAAGAAGTACTGAAATGCAAGTTACAAGCATCCTTCCTTCTCTTTTTGAGGTCGATGGCTTCACTGGGCAAGCTCAGGGACGGCCTGAATGATGTGGAAGAAAAAAAAAGAGTTATATGATTTTCGTGCTCTATTAGCTTTCAAGGTGTAACAATCCTGAAGAAGCTCATTGCAATATGGGCGAAACGTCGGTTTCTAGCAAACCGCTGACCCGAAAACTCAAGTGTTTTTCAGAATTAATACATGTTTCCATAAATTACCTTACATGATATATATATATATATATGTATATATCTGTCTAAGACTTATTTGAAAATATTTTTTGGTTTCTTAATTAAATTTTTAGGAGGAAAATAATGGAAACAATGACTTAATATTAAAAACTGAATAAAATTACACCAAACTGTGATTGTTTGAAAATTAAAATTAATTATAATTAGTTGAAGAGCAACATTTGTTTAAAACAATTTTATAAAATTTTCACACAAATAGTTTTTGTACCAGCAAATTAAAGTCAGTTGCTGGCCAAAGATATCACCTCTTCTCTTTTAGGCTCAAATATAATAGGATGCTGAAGGATGGTATGGCGCTAAATTTGTGTTGATTGATGATCGCAGTGACATGATTTGTCAGCCATTATTTTGAATTTATGCAAGTATCGATTCTTTTCGATAATCACTTCTAGGCTGAGTTATGTTGAAGTCTGGTGTAACAAGCAGGCTAATTATATTAAGAGGAAAAAATTCCTTGGTATTAGGGGCCATTTCTCTGTATTAACCCCTCTATTGCAAGCAAGATCGACTTTCTTCAGCTCGAATAAACTTCACATACGATCTAGACATTTTGTTATACGACTCCTCAAGATTTAAATCCTAGGAAGCTTGTGTTTGGCCAGCGTATCTGCAACCTTTTTTTTCTAACTTTTTTTTTTGTTTAAATAAATTTGTAAACATATTGTTATAATTGAAAACTACATAATAGAAATTAGTAGAAAGAATTTCTCTTAAGTTTTTGCGAACCACAGTTTATTTATTTTGACCCCCCTCCTCAGTGGCTTACTGAGCAATCCTTCAAAGTCAACAGAAGTTTAGTATTTGATGGCTGTTGATCAACAATATGTAAAAATCTGTTGGCTCTGCAAGTGGTCCAGTAAGTACTGAAACCGGTTGCTAGAATGTTAAATAGACTGTGACGACATATTCTTATTTCTTTTTCTTTTTTATCGATTAATTACAATATCGACAATTACAATACCTTACAGAAATGTATTTATAATTATTTAATAATTTTTTTTTTATTTAGTTGCATTAATAGTTTTTTTTTTTATTTGCAAGGTTTAATTGGAATGTTGGAAAGCCAAAAAAATAGAAATATTGGTAAGTATGTTTGTTATTTATTTTAACGAAAAGATAAAATTTAACAAAAAATCTATCACATTTTATTTTCGAGCCCCCTTTATTTGATTTCGAAATGAATGGGTACTATAAATAAAACTATTTATAATTTCATTTTTTGATTAGATAGATTTCCCTGGCAAAAACCTGTTTTTATAAAACTAGTAGGATATTTTTACACATAAATACGTAAATTAAAAAAAATGTATAATAGATTCACAAGCATTATTTTAGAATATAGTATTAATTTTCGGATTTTTTTATATAATTCGTCTTCGCAACTCGTGAATTAATTCTAACTTTGTCAGTTTTCTAAGTTATGAAATTTTTGTTATTGTGATAATAAAAAAAGAAATCCATTTTTTTTTTCCAAAAATGTTTTATATGTTTAGTAACAGTTACTATTTAAAAGATAATTCAATATCATTTCAATTTTGCAATACTGAAAATTTAACCTATCAACATTGTTAATATTAGTAAGTTTAAAAAATATCAAACTGCGACAGTTGATGAACATTACTGCGTAATGGACAAGAAAGTTACAATGGCGCCTTTATTATAATTTTTGTTTTGTTTTGAGTGTTTGTGCTACATTGTCTTGTTACATTGGCATCTTAAAAATTTGACTTTTTATTGCGCACACTTTATGATTTTCAAATGTTTACTAGATAGAAGGGAGCAATTCAACTAATTTACAACAGCATGCTATTGACGCAATTTTATTGCGCCTTCTTACATGCTTACATCGTCTATTTATTAGATCTTAATTATGACTCATTACTAAGACTGTAATATTTTTTCCCCTTTCATTTTCATGTTATGAATAATGCATAATTTTTTTATTTAATCAATTACCTAGATTATTCACAATGTGGTAAGCGATATACACAAGACGTTCCAACTGATCTTGGTTCATATACGTCAGAAAGTGGGAAATTTCCCTGGCATGTTGGTATCTATAAGTTTGATAAATTTTTAAATAACTATGAAAATATTTGCGGTGGTACATTAATATCATCACATATTGTACTTACAGGTAAGATTATTTGGATTGTTAATTATTAATCTCTTTTTTTTTATTTTAAATAAAATAAATAATGTTGGTATTTTATAAATAATTGTTATTTGTAACAGCTGCCAGTTGTGTTTACGATTCCTTTAATAAAAGTGTGATTAGACCAGCATACTTTAAGGTAGCAGCTGGTAAAATTGCTTATGATTGGATGACGCCAGATTCCAATGCTCAAGAAAGAAATGTAAGTAAGAAATAGGACAAAAAAATTCTTCGTTCTCTTAGAGTAAGAATGAAATCCATTAGATCGAGTGTATCGAATTAGCCTTGCATCTTCTCATTACACTTACTTTGAAACTATTTATTTAATAAATTCATTTTTTGTTTGCGCTTCACAACAGTTTCCACAACACCTTGCGGTATATTGCTCGGCGCGTGTCGCTTTTTTCTTTGGTGAGCGATCACTAGGATAAATGAGTTTCTATTTAATAATTACAATTATTGAACAATTACGATTTATTGAATTTATTCTTAAATGAATATTATTTTAATACATTTAAAATTGTAATCTACTTTTGTTTTTTAATGTATTAAGTCATTTTTCCTAGTCCTAGTATAAACACCTTTAGCTGAAACAAAGCTATTATTAGTAAAATTTAAATGAAACATCATAGAATTTAAACTGTAGGATCTTTTTCATAAACAACATGCATGCAATATAGCATAAAATGAACATATTTAAAGCCCAAAGCAATAATTTATTTTTTTTAAATGCGAAACCGTAAATCAGAGTAACATATATAATAGACAAACAAACCGATATGTAATTAATCGGAAGATTAAACGTAGGAAGAGTGGCAGTAACCAGGTGTCCGTAGTTCGGCATCCGCCATGTTGGGAGTTACTCATAATTACTAATGTTTGATTTTTTTAGATTTATGCTTATTTTAAATAGATTGAACTTTTGAAATAACTCTTAAACGAAGAAAGATATCAAAAAAGTGAACATAACGTTTGTTGAAGTGTTTGCGCTCCAGTTTATGATGGTGTTAATGTTTTGTGATTTTATTGCGCCTTATACCTTAAAACGGTGATTGAATGTGGCGATTTCCTTTTGACCACCACGTTTTACTACTGTATTGAAAATTATTAGTGAAATGAAGAAAAACGCCATTAATTTCATTTCAATATTTCAAACCGTTGCCGAAATATTCAACCATAAAGATTAAATTTTCGTCGTTTTTTTCCTATTTCTCTGTTTCATAGACTAAAATTAAAAGCGGATTTTCTTATTAATTTCTAATAAATAAGAAATTTCAGATGCTGATAGAACTTAAGAACTATTTTCAAACCATGATGGACTTAAAAATCAGTTAAAACATCATTAAAACAAAACATTATTCCAGTTATTTAAAAAAATCGATAACGCAATATTTCCTATTTATTAAAAATGACCTCCTTGGCCTAAACGGCACAAGCGTAGTCGCTACTCAACAGATGAAGTTGCTAAACGTATCATGTCTGCCGGTATTGCTAAGCAGGTTTGAATTAAGTCTTCTCTAAGTGATTCTGGAGTTGTTGGTTCCCTGACATAAATTTTTTCTTCGAGATATCCACAAAGAAAAAATTCAAGAGGGGTTAAACCTGGCGATCTGGAAGGCCAGCTTACCGGTCACTATCTCCCGATCAAGCAGCTATTGGCGAGATCACAATTCCGGTAGACATGATACGAGAAGTAGCAACTTCATCTGTTGGGCAGCGACTGCGCTTGTCCGGATAAGCCGAGAAGGTCATTTTGAATTGATAGGAAATATTTTTTTATAGATTTTTGTAAATTAACTGGAATATTGTTTTGTTTTAATGATATTTTACGTGATTTTTAAGTCCCTTATGGTTCTAAAATAGGTTTTAAGTGCCGTCAGCATTTGAACTCTCTTATTTATTAGAAATTAATAAGGAAATCCGCTTTTAATTTTAGTTTAAAAAACAAAGAAATAGGAAAAAAACGACGAAAATTTAATCTTTATGATTAAATATCTCGGCAACGGATTGTAATATTGAAGTGAAATTGACGGCATTTTTCTTCATTTTTTTAGTAGTTTTCAATACAGTAGTAACAAGTGGGGGTCAAAAGGAAATCGCAACTTTCAGTCACCGATTTTAGGTGCAAGGGAGTAGTAATAAAATCAAATATCATTAACATCATCATAAACTAGACTGCAAATACTTCAACAAACTTATGTTCACTTTTTTGATATATTTCTTGTTTAAGAGTTATTTCAAAAGTGGTCCGTTTTAATGGGGCACCCTGTATATTTATTCACTGGCCTTGGATCCTTGGAGGGCTTTGCCTTTTTTTCCCTTTAGCTCCTGCCTAGAACTAGTGGTCTTTCTCATCTTTATCATCTTCCTAGATTTTCCTACTGTTAGTGCTTCCATTTTGGAACCGGAATAATTTTATTGTATTATTTGGCGAAAGATATTTTACTAGTTATTAATTTCAACAGATCATGTCTTTTACAGCTTTTAAG
Organism: Triatoma infestans; assembly: GCA_011037195.1. Taxonomy (NCBI): domain Eukaryota; kingdom Metazoa; phylum Arthropoda; class Insecta; order Hemiptera; family Reduviidae; genus Triatoma; species Triatoma infestans. The sequence continues at coordinate 6,279 of JAAEAF010004982.1, read as the reverse complement.
TTTCATGGCGGTATTTTGATAATATATATATATATATTCCTGAATCTCTAATTGTCCTCTAATTAAGCGAACTCCATCTGACGGAAGGTGAGGCAAACCACAACTGTTATCTGTTATTTTCAGACGTTAGTTGTCTACTATTTGTGGCAGATTATTTTCATTACAACAGCTTTATATCTCATTAAACCTATTTTGAAATTATAATAGCCGTATGAATAAAAGTGAGTTACATACTTGTGAGATAAACACTCATGAACATTAGCATTAAGTGTGGAGCATACACACTTATTATAAGAATAAATATACAGTGTCTTGATTTTGTATTCATCCAAATGTGACCGTATAATAACATGGGAAGGCATATTTTTCAACAACTTTTTTTCCTTGTTGAGCTCAAGTTTCAGCGATTTAAAAAAGAATCGAATGAAGACGTGTAATTAATTCAATATATTTAGGTCACTTCCTCTAACCTAAACTTTGTCTTCAATTAAACTTATTAACAAACCAGATAACGTTTACTTTTGTAAATCTATAAAGCACTCTAACTTTAAAAAGATGTTCTGAAATTTATTTTACTCTCTTATTAAAATATCTGAAATTATATTCTTCTTTTCCTTAATAAATGAATCGATCTCGTTTTCCTCTATCGTCAGAGAACTGTTTCGTCAAATTTTCAGTTAGAGACTAACTTCTGCTATAGAGTGTATCCAAAATATAAGATAGGAAATCAGGTCTCTACGCAGATATGGTGAGTTGTAATTTGTAAACCCCTTGATGATTTGGAAGAAATCCAAAAACCGGCCACATTTAAGGAAATGAATTCACTGTCTCATTATTGGGAATATGCTCTCTTCTTTTTGCCTACCAATTAGAGTAAATTCTGTATGTGAAGGGAAAAGACTTTAACGCAAGAATTGTTGAGCACTGAGTTCATATTGATTTTTTATTTATTTACTCATTATTTCAATTTTTACTTTTTAATTTGTTTTACTATTTTTTATATTTTTCTTATACATAGGTTATATTAATGATACATAAAGAAAATACAAGTGCTAAGAAATTTTCTCCAAAAATAGAGATATTAATTGTATTAGATAACGATTTCAGTAATTAATTTTTTTTTTAATCAATCTATGGTCAATATCTATTACCATAATTTTTTTAATTAATCATATACATTAATTTTTTTTAATAATTACATTAACATTAATTTTTTTTTTAAATTAATCTATGGTCATTGGCGCCCGAAACCTTCTCAGTGCACTGCCGGCCTCTGGACAGTGTTCTCTCTTGCAGACAACACTGCTCATCACCGGACAATGTGCTGTAGAGGCTCCTAGGAAAAGGAAATCCAAGGGCAGCATAGCTGGACTCGAACCCGGGATCTCCACGTGAGAGTCCAGTCTGCTACAGAACCAATCCCTTCCCCAGTAATTAATTAATATTTTTATTTTGTAATTATTATCTAGGTAGATGATATATCTATACCAGAAACTTACGTTGGCGATATAAACAGTTACTCAGAGAATGTAGCCGTAATTAATTTAGCGCAGGATGTATCTTTCAACGATTTAGTATTGCCAATCTGTGTAGACTGGAACAATAATCGTTTCGATGTACCAGACCGTATTGTACAGGTATGTTTTTTAGTATTCTGTTAGCAAAAGTATCTTCTTTCTCCATGATTCAATTCGATATCGATAACTTAGCATAAATTTAGTTGAAATGGATTTTATGTTTACTCTTATAAGAGTATTATTTATTTATTAGAAAATTTTATCAGAATTGCACATACAGTAATACGTGAGGGTATTCGTAACAGATTGTTACATTTCACTTTATATGTGGTGCTTGAAAATGGCTCTGAACGTTTTTCGATTGGTATCGCTACTAAAATATTTCCGGATTTGTAAAAGAAAGCGACAAAAACAACCTCTTTTTCATACAATATATTCCTGACGAAAGTGTATGGATTAAATTTTACTTCAGAAAATTTGTACCCCCTTATAAGTTTTGAGCACATTTATCAAGTCCTTAATGGAATCTCAATGCAGCCAGGTCTTAATAGTTTTAGGTTATCCGGTGTCTGAGTATAATGGCAAAATCCTTTGATTGACAGGCTTTATATATCTGTATAACCTTCTCAGACAACAGTTATTCGTATGTAGATCCAATTCTAAATACGTGGAACAGTCGACTTTGTCCTATCAGCAAAACATCAGCAACCTCAAGTACGAGCTACTGCTCATTTTTTAATCTGTAACGAACAGGTACCCTCATGGCTTTGACTGTGGAAAAAAATTCTTGTTGCTAGTTATCATGAGGGTTCCTTTTTTTATTTTTTTTTAAATTAAAGATTTAAAAACTTTCAGACATACTTGTTTACAGACTGCAGGTTGGGGTCTCAAAGGAGATATTAAATACAGCCTTACGCTGAAAGAGGCCTATCTTCAGTATATCGATATTGTGGAATGTCGTAAAAAATATTCTTCTATTAGATATTTAAGATTTATTAATTATGATAAATTCTGTTTACTAACTCCGAATGGTATGTAAAAACTAAAATGTATTATTGTTTAATAATAATAATAATAATAATTTAAACTTACTAATTTATTTTATGAAATTATTTCTTAATAAATTATAGGAAGACGTGAACAGGATACTGGCGGAGGATTAGTTTACAAAAAAAATGATCGATATTATTTGATGGGCGTTACCAGCGCTTATATTAATAATGATTTTTCACCATCGACTAATGTATCGAAACATCTGCGTTGGATAAACAATACTGTTAATGATTTTGAGCAAAAGAAAAGGTAAATCTATTAATATACAATATTTAACATCATGGCCCATGGGGGGGGGGCGCAATCTGGGAGGATGCTGTGTGATACTGCTCTTTCATAAAAACGGGAAATTCTTTTTTGACAAACAGTCTTGCCTGTCTGTTATCGTCAGCATTCATGTTCTGTTGGATTTAGCCATCTGTAAGTGTTACAAAATGTTCTGGACCCGACAAATGGCGTGAGCCCATCCCCATTTTTCTTCCAGCATTTATAGGGACTCAAACTGATTTAATGTTTTAATAGAAAATTCACTAGTTTCGTCTTTCTTCTTGATCGGCTTAGAAGCATGAATAGAATTCCAGATTTGATGAAAATCGGTTTACTGGAAGTGTGATTTTACAGAATAGGTTTTTGAGATTTTTGGAATTTTTTCAAACACGGTTACAACGATTTTGTTTAAAATTTGAATGCTTGCTGTATTGATAGTATTAAATTTATTTGAAACAATTTTCAAAAAAATAGATTTTTAAGGGATATTAAAGGTTTGTCAGTTACTTTAAATTTAAATGTTGCACAAGAGACATAAAGCCGCTCAGGTTTACAATAACATCTCCACCACCACTTTTATGCCCAGCCCAACTAAACATGGTAACAAAGAAAATTTCTCGATTAAATTGTCTTAATTAGAGATAGATAAAGTGAGTGATTTTTCAATATGTTCCTCTATAAAAGAGGAAATCGAAAGATTTTCCCCGATCTATAGATACTACAGTCGCTTTCCAAAACTTGGTTTGCAACCCCAAAGATGCCAGAGTGTTTAGAGTTCTACCAGACCTCGAGAAGTTTTCCTGTTCAATTTTATCTTAAGGGAACCCTGAATTGTAGTGCTGGTTTGATTGGGCAGACTGCAACCATCGTTTGAAGCGTTACTGTAGTGCCATTTTAGAGGCACAGTTTAAATTTCACTGTTTTTCTCTGCACGATCTTCTGTGAAAACATGTTTAATGATGGATGAAATTAGGTTTGGGAAACCTTGCCTGATGAAGGAATATCACTAAACAAATAACTGAATGTTCTCTTTCGATTTGAGACGGCATACTTAAACACATGCATCAAATTTATATTCCAATTTAATCTTAATTGAATTTATATTTGCTCCTAATCAATTTTATTTATTATTTTCCTATTCCTATTCCAGATGTTTTAATGGTTTCCGCTGTTTTGATGGCGTTTGTATAAATGAAAATCTAATTTGCAATGGACGTCGTGATTGTGCTGATGGATCGGATGAGGCTGTTGAAACATGTCCAACGACAAATAAAGATTTTGTTTTTTCCACGTATGTATTATAAATAGTGTCCGTGTATTGTGATATGGTATTTGTTACAATAAGACAATACTTTTAGACCGTTTTTAATAATATACGTCAGGCGATCCCATAAAATTGAAAGTCCGAGAGTTTGAAGCATTCGTTCACTCTATGTATAGTCCAGACCTTGCACCGCCCTCTGATTTCCTTCTTCTTCGCACCATAACTTACTTTTTACCGAGGTAAACATTTCACAACTGCAAAGCTTCGTAAAAGCGGTCAAAGAATTTCATTACTTCAGACTTCAGTTATTGCAGATCTGGGAGCAGTGTAGTGATGTAGATTATAGGTTGTTACAAGCCAGAAGACACATCATAATGCTAAATGGTATTGTGTGGAACAGAGTGACGTCTCGGGAGGTGAAAAAGAAAGGATTTAACAGATGGTAGTGGAAAAATATTTACGGACTGGTGATTTGACGAACAATGATAAGATAATGTTGAAAACTGAAAACCGAATCTTGACCAAGAGCAATTTGGGCGGGTAAGATTTTCCTAATGAAGGAAGATCAAGACATCAAGGAAAGAAGAATTGGCTGCGTCGGAATATATATATATATTTGACTAACGATTCTCTTAAGGAATCGTTTCCGATTAGTACTTAACTTACATTGAAACTTAAATTTCAGTGGCAGCTGTTTACTACCTTCCCAGCGTGGTGGGGTTACATATACAAAACTGAATTGTGAATCAAATTGTGAACTTAAAAGTGGCCTTTATGTAAAGCCAGATGAGAAGGTCAGAATGAATTGTGGTCAGGGATTTGCACCAAATGATACATTAACAACTGATGCTATTTATGTTTGTACGTCTGGTACATGGTTTCGAGAAAATCCAGAATGTTTAAGTATGTAAAATTTTTATATTTTTTAAAAAATGGCATTCTTTTAGGCCAACACCATACCTGGTTACAGTGTCTTGCGTCTTCGTCACAGCTTCGTGTCTTGCGATTATCTATAATAGCGTTTGTATGTAGACAATAATAGACGATGGCTTTTCTAGGGAAAAATTCACAGAAATTTATTTTTAGTTTGAAATAAATAACTTAAGACAATTGTTGCACAGTACTTATTGAGTCTGGACACGCGATCGTGTCTATTGCGACATTCTATCTATGAACTAGATATTTGAGTTTCCAGTATATTGTCGGAAATCAATATTCCTTAATTTTAATGACAAAAGTAACTATCTTTACACAAATGAAGCTTATATTTTTACTTTCTCTAACTGCTGTTAGAGGAAGTATTATAATCACTTCAAATTTTCGATGTAGAGTTTTGATCGGAAACACAAGTTTTAGGTCCCCTGAGCCCACGAAAGTAGTTTTTAGAAAATGATCTCTGGTGTATGCGGACAGCCTAGCATAAAAACGAAAAACCGCAGAAAGTTCCAAATTGACATTCAGTGTGGGTTAATACTTAAGTTTTCTGTTATGTACTACACTTGTTAATTGTATGTGGGAGATTATAACGTTATGGTACTATGTGGTGTGTGTGTGTGTTCATAAAAAAAAATGGAATGATTATAAATTATGATTACAAAATGGTTTATAATAAATAGCATTTATACTGCTATCGAACATTACAAATGCAATAGCATTTATAATAAGATCTGATCTGTCTCTTCTGTTTACTTAATGCATTCTCTTTCTTCAAACTTCTTATTTGTATAATGTAATCTGAAATTTCCTATCCCCCCCCTAATAAAAATGCCTTGACAAGAACCTAAACATACTTAACACCAATATTAAAAGTAATTGTAAAATATTCTTCAAAACACGCTATTTATTATAAGCCATTTTCTAATTTCGTATGTAATTTATAATCATTCCAATATTATTATTAAACACACACAATTAGTAACATAACCTTATAAACGCCCTCATACGATCAACAAGTGTAGTGCGTCACAGAAACATTAACTTGAAGTCAAATCTCTACACGAACTTCTGATAAAAATCCGAAGACGGACAGGAATATCTGAAATATGCATGCTACGATGGATAAAATCCCAGATGTTACATATTGAGAGACCTATGACTTTAGTTTGTAATTTCATTAAAGAGAAAATTCATTTAAAGAAGGTTTTTTTTTGAGGGGGGGTGTGGAAGTTACGCTTTCCT